>PVIR01002809.1:5834-97049 GCA_004026965.1 Petromus typicus
AACAATACTGGGTGTGGAGACTCACACCCAGCAGCAACCAGTACCACATACCACAGTGCCGGGCGTGGTGGCTCACACCTGTAATCCCAGCACTCGGGAGGCAGAGGCAGGAGGATTGTGATGTGAGTTTGAGGCTGAGCTCAGGGCCAGCCTGAACCACAAAGCGAGACCCTGTCTCCAAAAACCTAAAAAAAAAAAATTGAGTGGGGAGGGGCTGGGGATTTAGCTCAGTGGTTCTGGCGCCTGTCTTGCAAGTGCAAGGGCTCGGGTTCGATCCCTCGGTAACCACAGACAATACTGGGTGTGGAGACCCAAACCCAGCAACAATCAGTATCACACACCACATATCACAGTGCTGGACGTGGTGGCTCACGCCTTTCATCCCAGCACTCAGGAGGCAGAGGCAGGAGGATTGCTGTGATGTGAGTTAGAGGCTGAGCTCGGGGCCAGCCTGAACCACAAAGCGAGATCCTGTCTCAAAAAAAAAAAAAAAAAATAGAGTGGGGAAAAGTGTTCATATGAATAGTACACAACGCTATCTGACTCACGATGTTTCCGAAGAAGTGATTTACTAATTTACTGGTTACTTACAATGGCACAATTACCAATTCACAAACATCTGCTGGTGTGTTTTACAACTTTAAGCTGTGGCTGATTTCAGTATGTGTGCTGCGGAAGGGAGCACAAGCTGTGGCTGATTTTCTGCATCACGTGGAGCTAAGATGCAGCACAGCCAATCATTCCGCTCACAAAGGGAGGCCGCTTTTCCAGTGTAAATCCCCTGAGTACTGTCAGGCAGGGTGAGAGTGAAGAGATCCTGCTAAACTCTAAGACATTAAAGGCATAACACAATAACCTGGAAAGTGGAAACCTTGGGTTTCAGAGATTACCATGAAAGGCATTAAAAGACAAGAGGGAAAAATTTTGATATGAAGAAAATACAACATCTGGAAACTACTATTAATTTTTTTGAATAGAGGGAATTCTGAAAATGCACTGCAGTGCTCACAGCTGACAAGGGTTCAGAAGCCAGAAAGGGAGACGGACCGAGCACTGCAAATACACACCGTCACAGCGCCAGGCTTCCATGGGAGTGTTAGAAGGCAGAAGAGAGTTTAATAAAAACCCTACAATCTTTCTCCCGGGGGTTTGCTGGCCCAGATGACAAAGTCCCACTCCCAGCGTCCCCAAGGGTGGAGGACTCAGGCAGCGGCCCCGGGCGGCCAGTATCGCCCACGCGGAGGAGTTGGTGATGGGGCAAGAAAGGACTCTTTTTACTCTTCAACTATGGGAATGTATTATTTTCCAAAAATTACTAAGTTAAACTTTATAAAACCTAAAGCTATCGTTCAGCAGGGGGTAGTGGGAGAATCATTTATTTAAGGGTTTTTTTTTCTGGGGCCCAAGTGCTTTAATCTGCAGTCAAAATTATTAAATTTTCAAAAGTATATGCTTTATTGCTCTTTTCCAGTATTTACTAGTCAAATGAAATTAAAGTAAGTGCTGGGGTTCTGTATTAAGCTAACTGTGCCACTAAAAAGTTTATGCCACATACTCCAAACCTGTGGGTTCACAGATGTAACCTATAACATTGTGGATAAAACTGTGTATCTATATATACTCTTATTTCTGTGATATTTTCATGACAGAGATAAGATAAAGGAAAGAAGAGACAAAGTTTTCCAAAAATCAAAGTGTGTGCTTATCAGGCTGGGCAAAATGGTTCTCAGTTACTGCAGTACTTTCAGGCTGACTACATTTAGGGTTGGACTATCCCCCACTATATAACTACTGAAGAGCAGAGGACACCGAGTCCCACTTGGATCTGGAAGCTTCCATCGCAAACAGCTTACCTTCATCCGCGGTGGTCATATCTTGTTCTAGTTTCAGTTTCTGTTGGTTAATTTTTAGCATCGACTCTTCAATTGTCCCTTGACTTATTAATTTTATAACTAGTACTTCTCTAAAACAAATAAATAAATGTCCACTGGTTACTAAAGTTATTTGATACATGTGAAGTATAAGTTTTTAAAAGGTAATTCAAACAGTATCTTAAACATATCCTTAAATTTAAATTCTTTCAAATTTTCCTGGGCAGTTAAATTTTTAGAAATCCCTTCCTTTTGATCTGAGAGAAGAAACGTATTTGTACTTTAAGAATTATGAATAAGCCGGGCAAGATGGTATACACTTGTAGTCCCAGCACTTGGGTGGGTGAGGCAGGAGGATCACCCAAGCTCAAGGCCAGCCTGGAATATACAGTGAGGCTCTACCTCAAAAAATTCTAAAAATAGATAAATAAAATTTACAGATGAAAGAGTGGTTCTGTGTAGGTGGTTCTGAGGAGCAATTACATTTAAAAATGCTACTTTCTCCAGTGCATCACCAGGGGCAGCTCCGACACCCATTAAAGTAGGTAGTGTTTGATTAAAAATAATAAATTTCAACTAAACCAGGTGTCGTGAAAGCAAGAGGAGCATCATGAGTTCACAGCCAGCCTGACCTGCACAGTAAATTCAAAGCCAGCTTCAAATATATAGTGAGACCTTGTTTCAAAATACTGAAATAATAAAAGTAAATTTCCACACAAAATACTCACTTAGTCTGGCCTACTCTGTGGCATCTATCTTCTGCTTGTTTATCATTGTAAGGATTACAGTCAATATCGTGAAGTATAACAACATTTGCTGAAGTCAGATTTATACCTAATCCACCAGCTTTTGTTGACAACAGAAATACAAAAATATCCATGTCGGTATTAAATTCATCAATGAGGTGAATTCTGCAAGATAAATACATTAGGTTAAATGTCACTAAAGGTATGTCATGTAATTACAACTGAAAACAACCACATCACATGGGAAAGACACGTGAAGATGTAAATAGGTGCTCTTGGAATTAATAGTTAACAACTGCCCGAGGGTCTTTTTGTTTTTGTGACCTGTGACCTCCGGACCTTGCGCATGCAGTGCAGGTGCAGTGCCACTGAGCTACATGGCTGGCCCAGCTTTGCTACTAAAGAATCTTCCCAGCCTACCAACTCTTTCTTATTTCTCTGCCAAATGGCTGAGGAACTATTACTTCAACTATTGCTCTTCCAATTACTAATCAAACATTCAGATCTGTTGAATTTTGTCCTATGATCACTACTTGTGCAGTCTTTAATCCCAGAAGTCTGTCAGGTGCTACTGAAGAAGCCGGGCCCACAAATTACAACCCTATCCGCTGATGCCCCCTCTGGCTCTAATGTAAAGAAAGTCTATGGCTGATAAATTAGAAAAAAAGAAAATGTATCTTTTTTTTTTTAATTATCTTTATTGGTACATTAAATATACACATCATGCTTGCACTCCATAATGGGGATTTGTACCAGTATAAGACACAACTTAATTCTCATTTTTTCCCATAGCCCCACGAAAATGTATCTTTTTTAAAGGCAAAATTTTCAATGTCTACGCATAAGAGTGAAAGAAAAAAAAAAAAGAAAAAAAAATTTATCAAATGCTCTAATTCTTGCACTTTTTTGTACTGGGAATGAAACTCGTGCCCTTGCGTTTTGTGACGCAGGTGCTGGAGCCGCTGAGCTTCATCGCTGGCCTCTCAGGGCTCCGATTCTAACAGATGATACACCCCAGACAGGTACTGAGTCCCACCAAAGCATACCTTTCGGAAATCTGGGTCTTGCCGTCTAATCTGAGGTACCGATGCTGGTGATGTTTGAGGAGGACCTCCAAGATGTCTAGCATCATGGTGAACTGGCTGAATAACACCACTCTGTCACCCTGTGAACACACGCTTAGATTAGAGACTGAGCCTAAAACCATCACGCCACTCGTCTTGACACATCTGAACGAGTAGGAATATTACATCAGGACGACGATGGCAGAAAACTCCCTGTAAGTTATTTATGAACAAATGTTCATGTTTAGTAAACATAAAAAATGGTATTTAAACTTCTTGGTTTAGCATATATATGGATACATTACCTTAATTTCTGACTGTAAGAGCTCAATTTTTATTTTAAGGACAGTTATTTTCATTACAAAAAATGTCACCAATGTCAACAGCTTTATAAATATTATTTAGATGTCGATCTTACAAATCAAATCTTCACATAAACATGGTTTCACATAAACTGTTGTGTTACTAAATAACAAATGGAACCTTCAATGTGTTGACTTTTTCTTTTTGCTTTTTAGTTTCTTGAGATAGGGTCTCACTTTGTTGTTCAGGCTGGTCCTGAACTCAGCCCTGAACTCAGAAGTCCTCCTGCCTCTGCCTCTTGAGTGCTGGGAGTGAGCCACCACGCCTGGCACTGTGGTGTGTGGTTACCAGGGATCTTACTAGGCACCCTGCGCCTGCCAGGCAGACGCTGGAAGACAGCTAAATCCTTGGCCCTTAACAGGCTAGCTCTGAAATAATCATACAGAGGACGACATATGAAGTGACACCTGGAATTGTTTTAAACGCAGCAGTACGCTTGTGGTCTACACTTCACTCTTCTCTCTGAAGTTCTCCAGAGAGGAAAGGAAGTAATGAGGAAAGCATGCACCCAAATATGTCAGGAAAATGCTCAAAACACGAGGCTCTAGAAGAAAATTTGAAGAGTGTCAAGTTGTGCCAGAACAGCTTTCGGAAGTTTAAGTAAAGAACAGACATTGTTTTTATTACCTTTTGCTTCAGTTCAGACAAGAGGCACCCTAAAGCCCGGAATTTCCCAGAATCCAAGATCAAGTCCATGTCTAACTGGAAGTCATTAATGTGCCGGTACTGTTTACAAAGTACATGCAGTTCAAAGTCTGTCATAA
Source organism: Petromus typicus (assembly GCA_004026965.1). Lineage (NCBI taxonomy): Eukaryota > Metazoa > Chordata > Mammalia > Rodentia > Petromuridae > Petromus > Petromus typicus. Next base: position 10,643 of record PVIR01002809.1, read on the forward strand.
CTTCCATGTCTTCAAAGATGAGGTCAGGGTTGGCCTCACAATGTGTAGGTTCCTTCAAAGCACAAAATGACAAAATTTATAGTACAGTCAGAACAACTTAGTCACATCTGAGAAAACATCTAGTTCACTGTACATTTTAGTGTAACTGACTCAGCAAAGGAAATGAATGTTTGAAATGTAAAAAAGGGAGGAATTCTTACTGCTGTGGAGCTAGCATCGTTCTAGCCAGTCACAGAATAGTTTAAAATGAAATAACGTCTAGAATTTGGTTCCTGGGGAAGGAAGGGCCCCAGGGGCAAAGAGGAACAACAGCATCTCCGAATCTGAGAATGGATGAAGGTCACGTGGGCAGAAGGTCTCATTATGTGATTCTCTCTACTTTCTCTATGTTTGAAATTCTACATAGAAAGGTTAAAATAACAAGACCAATAATAAAGAAAAACAATAAACAATGCACCAAATGTAAAGATTTACAACAGAAAATATGGGTAAGGTGCTAAAGGACAATGAGGCAAAAAATAAAGCGTAAACTATCAAGGCCAGGTACAATGAGGAAGAAATAAAAGAGAGTCGTCGTGCATCCTTCTGAGGACATGGAATTACAGGCCAGCTCGGGAACTGGGAAGGCTTTCCTGCGAAGAGCTGGCGAGCAAACACTGGAGGCTTCGCTGGCGAGACATGTGGTGGTGACTCTGCCCGCAGCAAGAGCAGACGGAGGCAGTAGACACACTGTGTGACAGTCACTGCTTCTAGACGTACGCGCTGACCCCTGAGCTGGATTACCAGTCTGCCTGGCCCTTCTGTCCTTCAAATACCTTCACCTGGGTCTTAGAGAGTGTCTGGGGGCCGGGGTGCAGCCTCACGGTGCGGTGCAGCCTCGTCTGGCATGAGTAGCACTGGGTTCGATCCCAGGGCTGCACCAAGAGCTGCTGTTAACCATGCAGATAAAGGCTGGAGGTGCCCGGGGGCTCCAGCACGCACCTCCCAGCCCCAGAGCTCAGCTCGTGGTCGGCGCCTGCCTTCCTTACCTTCAGCATCAGCTGGGACATTTCCTTAAGCTTCTCGGCTGTGTAATACTGCCGATGTAACAAGGGGTGATTGGCCATCTTTCTCAACTGCATCATGACATTGCACATCTCGGTATTCTTTTCTGTCATGGAAAGAGACATTTAAAAAGAAGGATCAAACGGGTGGTGTTGAAATGTATCTAACTTTCACAGTTCTAAAGTTGTTTCTTCACATCCCAACTAATTTTAAAAATGAACAAATCTGACTGACAGAAAGGCAGCTTTTACCTAAGTTGTTGATAGATTTTTTTAACCTGTTGAAAAGACCCACATACAGCTGCTCCTGCTTCTCTGACATGGCACACAGCTCAATCTGATCCTTCTTGGGGGGCAGCTGCTTGAGAACCTGAGACCGAAGAAGACGGCATTTTTGATGAAAAGCAAAAGAGAATTTTAAAGTATCGTCATGGTCAAAACACGTAGTTACCTCTTCTTTTACTCTCCTGAGAATGAACGGCTTTATAATTTGTTTTGCATGTGCTATTCTCTCCTTTTCGTATATACTCTGCTCATCTGCTGGTTTCTAAGCAAAACACAAATATACTTTGAGAAATTATTCAGTTATGACTATACAGTACTATGCAACATGAACATCTAGGTAGCTTTTCACAGAAACAATTCACGGTGTATAGAAATTCATGCCTGCATGCTCGGTACAGTCCACTTCTCAGAGCTCTGTAAGATCGGAGCCGCCCTCGGCTGATGTTCAGAGCGAACCAATCAGCTAATTGCGCCAACAGTTGGTAACCTAGATAACTTCATGAAACAAAAATGTTTGTGTGCATGTGCAAACAGAATTTTGTGGAATGGTTCCAAAAGAAACGTAGCACTGTCTGACATAAATCATACAGACTAAGAAGATATGGGATGGTAATTAGACAAAACAGTTCATCTCCAGACAAAAACTGTCGATTTGGGATAATTAGGAAGTGAAAACTTATTGAGAAATATGTGTGTCTGGGGTCCTTCAAAGATGTTTGTGTGGAACTAGGAAAGTAAAATTTACCCTTCCAGGTAAAAAAACTGGACTTTAAGTGGAGAAAATTCATGAAATGTTAAAAAGACAATTAGGTGGGCACAGTCATTGCCAACCTACTATCCCAACCATACTAGAGACTTGGCAAAAGGGTTAGGAGTTCAAGGTCACCTGAGCAGGTCAGCAAGACCTTGTCTCCAAATAATCAAAGCGTGCTGGGGTACGGCTCGAGGGTGCAGTGCTCCCGGGTTCGACCCTGGCTGTTCTTTCGTGGGGGACAGTTGTTTCTCATGAAAGAGTACCAAGGAAAATTCTACTTTTTTTTTGAGACAGGGTCTTGCTTTTTGTAGTTTAGGCTGTCCCTGAGATCACTGTGTAGCCCGGGCTAGCCTCAAACTCTCGGCAATCCTCCTATCTCTGCCTCCTGAGTGCTGCGATTACAGGTGTGAGCCACCATGCTTGGTATTGTAGGTGGTTACCGGGGACTGAACTTGGGACCTTGCGCTTGCCAGGCAGATACCAGAACCACTGAGTTAAATCCCTGATCCCGGAAAATTCTTTAAATACATGATCTGGGAAAGAGTTAGAATTTACATAAACATTTCTGTATTTAAGAAATGTTTAGGCCCGGGGAGTTAGCTCAGTGGTTCCAGCGCCTGTCTTGCAAGCACAAGGACCCAGGTTCGATCCCCTGGGTCGAACTACATACCATACTGGGCGTGGAGACTCACCCCACTAGCAATCAGTACCACGTACCACAGTGCCGGGCGTGGTAGCTCACACCTGTAATCCCAGCACTCGGGAGGCAGAGGCAGAGGCAGGACAATTGTTGTGAAGTGAGTTGGAGGCTGAGCTCAGGGCCAGCCTGAACCACAAAGTGAGATCCTGTCTCAAAAAAAAAAAAGGAAATGTTTAAACTTTTATTTCAAAACACACAAATGTTTTCCAGATATGCTACCTTGATCCAGTCTTACCCTACAGTAACAAAATGCTACTTATTTACCTGACCATAAATAAATATATAATGATCACATTTTTTCCTTCATGTCACAGGATCTGACTCTCCATCAATTTAAAACTCACATTTCAGAAAGTTAGGATACCAAAAATCCAAAAGTTTCAGACACAGACAAAAAATAAGCTATTTTTTATGAATTATATATGAGCTGATTTCTGAACTGATCCAAATATAAGAACATCAACTATTTAACTTATGAGAACAAACAAACAGAAAAAAAGCCCAGATAACACCCTAAGTATCATGTTCAGGAGAAAACACGCATGTATGCTTACTGTCTTTGATGAAAACATTCTTCGTATTTCGCTGGTACTACTACTAAACATATGTGGCATAACAAAATTCAACAGCGACATGAGCTCTAACAGGTTATTCTGCACAGGTGTGCCTGTGAGCAGTAATCGGTTATTTGCCTGTGAATGAAGATAAAATTCGTACATTAGTTTTTTTTTTGTTTTTTTTTTAAGGCACATTCCCTCTTTGCCTGTCTTACCCTGTCAGGGGTAAAGGAAGGGAGGGGAAAAAATTAAAAGTACTATTAATAATTTAACATTCTGTGATGAGGCTGGGAATTGAGGCACTTGGTGTCTGCTATCATTATTTACTGTACTTATTATGGGAGAATGCTAGGACTACTGGTTTTATTTTTTAAGCAGGTAATGTGGGCCCTAGTCTCACTTTTACATGAAGGAAGATAAACTGTATGTGAGATTTACAATTTACCACATAAAACAAAAGTCAATACCCTGAGGCCCCTGGGTGATGACTTAACACTTTTTTCAAGCATTATTAAAATAAAAAACAAAGAATATGAGACAGAGGTGAGAGGGCCCACAAAGCTTAAAACATTTACAAAAGTTTGCCGACTTCAGACATACGATGCTCCACACATCAACGTGACGTGCCCCCCAGCCTGGAACGTCTGCAGAGCCCCTTACATTAATGGTCATGAGGTGCTGGTAGCGGATGGAGCCCATGTTCTTCAGCATGTGGCCCTCATCGAAAATCGCATAATGAAGTTTCAGGCGTCGGAACAGGCTCCGGTCGTCAGAGCTGCTGATGGCGCAGTTGTACCTGTCACCGAGAGAGGAAGCAGCTCTTGTTGGAGTCTGGAGCCACTGACACGGGAACCTCTTATGTCATTTTTACTCAAACATTTCTGGTAGCTAATCCCGAAAGGACGACCCTAGACATGGTTGATCTCAAATAAATATTATAATAATGTATACTTGCATCTCACAAGTATTGATGTAAATGGAACCAAGTTATAAAAATTACGATACATAATGAAAAAAATGTCATAATCAGATAGCTTCTACATACTTGGGAAGAGATCAACTTGGGTATAATTTACAAATAATTTAGTACTGTTACTATTCAGTTATCTTTACTCCATTTTAAGCAGCAGAAAAAAGAACACAAAACTAAAACATGTTTAGTTTTAAAATATGAACTAGTGGAGTAAACCTGAGATGTAACAGTTAACAGTAGTTTAACGCTATATAAGGAATGTTTTATTAAGATGAAATTGTAGATGATTCTTCCAAGGATGGACTCTGAGAAACAAAAGCGGAAAAGCAATAACCAACAGTTAAATAGAACTTAGGTAGGACTATGGGAAAAAATGTACATTTTTTAACTTAAACACCCACATTTTATTTATTTATTTATGTATGTATTTATTTATTTATTTTAGACAAGGTCTCACTTTGTAGTTCAGGCTGGCCCTGAGCTCAGCCTTGAATTCACAGCAATCCTCCTGCCTCTGCCTCCCTCTGAGTGCTGGGATTACAGGCATCAGCAACCACGCCTGGCACTGTGGTATGCGGTTCCACTGCCGGGGGGCCTGAGTCTCCACACCTGGCATTGCTGTATGTGGTTAACGGGATCGAACCCGGGTCCTCGCACTTGCAAGGCAGGTGCCAGAACCACGGAGCTAAATCCCCAGCCCAGCACCCACCTTATTTTTGATCACCCGGCATTTCACACCAGGTATTAAACCCACAGCTGACTACCAAAACCAGGCTAACAGGCTCATTTATATTTTTGACTCCATTCTGTACCTACTCAGCAAGAAAGATTTCATTATGCTTATTATTCACATGCATTTGTAAATTTGAAATACAAATCATTCTGTGGGATGTCTCAAAATACGTTCTGCTTAGTCAAGTGAGTCTTGTTTGACTCAGTGCTTTCAGTGAAAGTGAGCCGAGACACTAGCAGCAACATGTGACGCCTCCCTCTGCACCGTGAGTCACTCCCTACTTGTACCACACAGAGCACACCGTATACTTGCCTAAGTACTAATAAGGTATCTATAAAAATATATTATCTATACATGGTACATTGTGTTGAATTTAGGAGCTGCAAATCCTTGCATTCCCAATACTTACGTAGTTACAATTACATTATAGTCTTCATATTTATTATGAAGGTTAAATCTAATTTGTTTACGTTCCTCTTGAGAACCTAGAAGTAAAAAACAATTACATGTGCTGATTGTATTTATTGTGTACTCTGACTTAAAGACATTCCCAAAGTTAAAAGCAAAATGCTGCAGTCTTACCATAGTAACAGAGAACGTTTAAGGTAGGGCACCACAAATTGACTTCCCTTAGCCAGTTATCTACAAAACAAAAGATGACTTGAGTCTGTTACAACAGGGCATGTTCACGAAGTCAAACACTGCATTTTAATGTTTTATAAATACATTACAGATTGATTTTGCCTTTATTACAGTTACTTCACATATTACTCCTTAGGACTAATGTGACCGTTAGGTTCTGAAGAGCTATCAACATAATGGACAAAGGGCAGAGGACCAGCTGTTAGGATTGTTAGTGTTCTATCTCAACAGACTTTTCCTTCTACATTCAAATATATTTTTCTTAGCCTAATTCTGTATCAAACCAACTGAGAAAGAATCGAACAGAAAAATAGTAATCTGGGCAGGGCTTATCTACATACATTTTTATTAAGTTAAAAATTATCTGTTTTCTCTTACTCTTGAAAATTTTAAACTACTAGGTAATCAAATCTTACCTGTTTCTCAATCTATAATATTATCTGAATTGAACTGTATGTATTTTCTTGAAAAAGACTGCCAAGACAATCAAGCATAAATACGTACACACAGGTGAAAAAAGGGCACAAAAACTAATATTCCTCTGCACACATGCGCCCACGCGCCCACACGTGTGCACACACTTCTCCTCTCACAGAAACACTCTGAAATCAAAGACAGTCGTCCCCAGTGGTACAAACCTATGGTCGAAGCTGGGACCACGATCAGGTGAGGCCCTTTACTGCCCTCCTGGTAGAGGTAGGCCAGAAACGCGATGGCTTGAATAGTTTTGCCGAGGCCCTAAAATCAAAAGTTCAATAGAGAATATATAAAATTTAAAAATGAACAAGGAATAATGTTCTGAAAGTGCTATGCTCACTTTTCATCTTCTCTAATACATGCGCAGCTCGCACAGGACAGGAGGAACAACGACCTCCACGAGATGCTGCGACTCCCTTTAACGAGCACGCTAGGTGATCCCAACTGCGGGTTCACATGCGGCACACGTTAACACAGAGGCACTTCTGTACCGCACACAAAGAACATACTTTTGCTTACTGCTTACACAGGACAGTCTGTAATAACATGGGGGGGCTGAGCACTAAGACCTCTCGCTACCTGGAGTTATGCTGCAGCTCCATCCTCTACAGGTTACGGTGTATTCACAGTGTGGACACCACACCACACAGCAGGACATCACACAGGTAAGAAGTGCACCGAGTCTCTAATGACACGGCACTGCATGAACCAAACAAAATATAAACACTGCCTCCTCCAGGTACTGCAATGCGGCAAAATAAAACCCGGGCAATTGGCGCTGGAGGAGCAGTGGGGTAATGTTGGAAAGGAATATAAGGAATCCTCTGGAATAATGGAAATACTGCTCCTGCTGGTAGTCACTTGCAAAAGTTCATTAACTTGCCTATTCATGCATTTTCCAATCAGTAAACTTGATATCACTAAAGCAGGAGTTAAAATAAAATCAAGTCTGCTGAGGGTGAGCACCCTGGAGGACTAAGTGTCACTGCAATGGGCTGGAACACACCTGGCTCAGGCTTTCCATATACACGCTGAAACCTCCGTGTACTGCGTGACTGTACTTTAGAAAAAAGGCCTTTTGAGGAGGAACATGGATAAGGAAATAAGGGTGGTACTGGACTGGTACCTCAACAAGAACCGAAACACACCAGCAATGGGCACACAGAGAAAAATGACACCTGAGAGGAAAACCACTTGGCTGTCTACAAGGCAAGAGAGAGGCCTTGTGAGAAGAAATCTAGACACCTCGCACCTGGATCTTGGAATTCTATCATCCAGAACTGTGAAAAAATGAATTTCTGATGTTTATTCAGTCTATGATATTTTTGTTATTGCAACCCTCACAAGCCAACCTGAACATAATATACTTTAAGGCAGGGGCCCTGACTGTAGTCCTGGCACTCCAGGAGGCTGAGGCAGGAGGATCACAAATTTTTATCTCAGTTAAACAACCTACTGATATAGTGAGACACTGTCTCTAAATAAGTTTTTTGAAAAAGACTGAGGGAGTAACTCACTGCATGGGCCCTGGATTCAATTCCTAGTATTACCAAAGGAAAAAAAGTGCTTTTAGGTAACAAAAATAGTTTCACATAATGTAACATATACATGATGTGATACTAGGCACAATTTCAGGATGCTGATATGCCCTATATTTTTTTAATACTAGCTCTGGGCCTGGCACTAGTCCACTCTTCCACTGCTAGAAAAAGTACCTGACACAGGTTTAACTGGCTCATGGCTTCAGAAGTGTCAGTGCAAGGCAGGGGGTGCTCCAAAGCAGAAACGCCTCGGCAGTGCATCTGGTGGACAAAGCTCCTCACTTCACGGCAGTGGGGAAGCAGGGCGCAGGCAAAGTGTGCCAGGGAAGGGTGTGCCCTCCCCAGGCTGCCATGGTGAGCCACCTCCTAACAGACATCCAGTCATGAGCACCAGGGGGTGGACAGTGTGGATGAAATGACAAAGCACTCGAAGCCCAAGTCCAGCTCTCAAGTCCTGTCATACAACAGCCCTGTTCTTTATTCTGTATCTAATTTCTACTAAGTATTTTGAAATTCCGTTATGCATTACTTTTCTAGGAAACAAATATGAATGGAATCTTGGTTTTACTGAGCATGAAGCAAATGTAGGAGTAAGACTTAACGATGCTAAAACTACTTTCCTAGAAGTTAAGTAGGAAACCAGTGTGGTTATCTTTGTAATTTTTATTTTGGAAATCTAAACACGATTTAAACATGTATTCCATAGATGTTTATCCACTGAACATGATGTACTTAATAAATATTTTTTCAAGTAAAGATGGAGGAACTCAGGGTTAAAGGACTAATTTATAGCTACTAGTCCCTTAGCAAACTTCCTGAACTTAGCTATAAGCAAATACGATTTGGCAAAAACATGACTGCAGAAAATTAATAAAAATAAAATGGCTGAAATGATATTCTCATATGTACAACTTATTTACTAACAAGAACAGGACCTATTATAATAAAACTTAAAAAGGAGGTATTAAAGGGGCCGGGGAGTTAGCTCAGTGGTTCCGGCGCCTGTCTTGCAAGTGCAAGGGCCCGGGTTCGATTCCCCGGCCACCACATACCATACTGGGTGTGGAGACTCACGCCCAGCAGCAACCAGTACCACAAACCACAGTGCCGGGCATGGTGGCTCACGCCTGTAATCCCAGCACATGGGAGGCAGAGGCAGGAGGATTGCTGTGATGTGAGTTTGAGGCTGAGCTCAGGGCCAGCCTGAACCACAAGGCAAGACCCTGTCTCAAAAAAACCTTTAAAAAAAAAAAAAGCAGATATTAAAAAAAGCATAGTAATAAAATGTCACTCAGTACTAATTTATACACGTGTATAGATATACACCTGCCTGCACACACATACCTGCAGAACAAAGAGATCTAAAATGACATCAAACTATTCAAGATTATAAATGACTTTGATCTTCTTATTTTTATGTAATGTTTAATTTTCAACACATATTTATTTGATAATCAGAGAAGCAGTAAACCTATTTTTATCTTACGGAGGAAGGACAGGCTAAAACTCTAACAGGCAACAGAAAGCAGAGGGGTGAGTGAGTGGGCATGATGGTGCCTGCCTACAAGAGGCTGAGGCAGGAAAACTGCAAGTTTGGGGCCATCACTGGCAATGTAGTAACTGAGTGAGAACCTGTCTCAAAAGTCTGAGGATGTAGCCAGGCAACACACAACCGCAACAGGGGGTAAATACTGACATGAGAACAGCTGAAGCCACCACTATACAGGGAAAACATATTTTAAGTGACAGCAAGGAGGTCTTTGGTAGCACTGAGCAGCACACCCTGGGGTGCTGGGGACCACTTACCATTTCATCTGCCAAAATGCCATTGAGCCCGTGTTTATGCACCAGCGCCAGCCAGTTCAAACCAACTTTCTGGTAGGGCTTGAGTGACAAACTGGTGAGAAAGAGTAAACCGAATATTAGAGATTATACTTTTATTAGGTTTCTATACAAACTTTCTCACATGAAACTTGGGTTTATAATGAACACAAAGCACACAATGTCTGTATTTTAGTCTTACCTTTTAACATACTGTTATAAGCTATTTAAGAAAATTCAAAGCATGTTCATTTTTAACCTTCTCCAACTTTATTCTGTTTTGTCAAATTATTCTGGCAATACAAATTGCATAACATGATCCCATATTTGATCAATGTAATGCTATCAAATTGCATAAATGATCAGAACATTAAGTACTATAACATATTACCAAAGTTAAATTTATCCTAGAAAACTGAGTAGCACTAATTTGACTTTTAGCACATTAAGAAACTTACAGGACAAAGTCCACAAACATATTCCACTGCTCTGTCAGGCTGACATAATGCGTCCTTTCTGTACAGTGCCCATCGCCCATACACCAGTGCGAAGTGACTCTAAAGCACACTGTCTTATTGGTGTATTAGTGTGTGTACTACACACACGTGTGGACTTGTTAAACATCAATTAGCACCAGTGAGTACAAAATGACATTAATGAACTTGGAAACACATAAACTAGTCCCCTCAAAGGATCTGTTTATATGGGAGAGTTGAACTAGATTAAAAGTTTATTTTCAAATGTTTCAAGTGGTAAAAACTAACTGCAGCTATTTTTTGGACACCTACTCTATAGACACACAGCTATCACTTCAGATACTATCTCATTAACTCTTTTTGCACCCCTCGATGTGGCTATTACCATCCTTTTAAACAGATTTTTTTTTTTTTTTAAAAACCTTCAATTCTCAGTCATCTGCCGAGGGCTTCAGGGCTACAGATATGAAAGCTAAGATGTTAATTCAGGAGTCAATCACACTGCTAAGCTCAGTCTCATACTCCCTAGGATAGCACACCCCCCATATTAACCAATAAACCTAGGACACGACAACTCCCATTTTCCAGATATTATGGTGTCCCCTTAATTTCCTCTTACATTAGATCTGTCCCTAGCGAAGGGGTCAGGACAAAACTAAGACATAACGAATAGGTGAGGTGTCAGACTTCTAAATCCAGACACCTTCATTAAGAGAAGTTAGGCTTAAGGATCTCCACCGTAAGTCAGAGTCTGTGACTCTGTGGGGTAGGCAAACTTTCTTTCTTAAAAAAATTAAAAGTACAGGAGGAAGAAAACTCCCTACAAAGATCTTCATAATTTTGCTGTTTTAAAAAAGATGTGCTTTGCCTTCTTGGCCAGTATCATTTCTATGCTACTACAAAAAGAAAAAAAGAAAGAAAACTTGCAGATGCCACGATCTCTAGGGCTTGGAGATCCCACAGTTCACACAGCTAACAAAAGCAGGTCGCGGTGCAGAGGCTCAATTCAAAGCTCCTCCCTTAAGCACCACATAGCAAAAATGAAAAATTTTTCTCCCCAACCACCACCCTATAGCCAGCACTGAATTCTCCATTATCTTTCTGGGTCCTTCTGAGTGCATGAGTGTTTAATTATCTTTTACATATGAAGTTACCATTTCACGAAAATGATGAAACTTGGTAAGTACAGCACACAGCTTACAAACAAATCTGATCCCCAACACGCCGCCCTGACAGACAGCCTATCACAAACAGCCCAGGGACTCCTGGTCTCCACGAACACGGGAACTTGTCACGAAAACACTGAAAAGACTGTCAAAACATTCATTTTACATCAAATTTGGAGAAGCAGCAAGGAGAAAGCACTAACTACATGTAAGTTTTCATTAAAACAATTGATCTACTCACAATCATAAACTACCTTAAAGCAATTTGATTGGGATATTAGTAGCTTTATTATATTGAAGTATTTATTGTCAAAATATGTACGTATTAATGTATTTGTAAATTTGTTCCTCCTGGGTGGAGGATTTAGCTCAGTGGTTCTGGAGTTGGCTTCGCAAGCCCAAGGGCCTGAATCTGATCCTGGTACCACATACCACAATTCCGGGCGTGGTGGCTCACACCTGTAATCCCAGCACTTGGGAGGCAGAGGCAGGAGGATTGCTGTGATTCTGAAGCTGGCCTGGGCTAAATAGTGAGCTCAGGGTCAGCCTGATACAAAGCAAGACCCTGTCTCAAAAAAAATTGTACCTTTTGTTACGATTTGTCTAAGTTACAAATACTTTCGTATTTTAATGTCACCAAAATGCTACCTGTTACAGGTACTTTCTTTGAAATATAAAAAGATCACTGATAATGCAATTCTGAAAAACACATTTTGGACCCAAGTTGTTATGGTAAATTTTAAAAACAGGGCAGCTGTTAAAAATGTATGGATTCGCAACAGATGAATGGACAAAGAAAACGTATTTATATACAATGGAGTACTACTTTGCGATAAAGTATAATCCGAGTCGCCTGTAGGACAATGGATCCATCTTGAAGCCATAATGTTAAGTGAAATAAATCAAACACACACGCTTAAATATCACATAGCTTCTCTTATATGAGAAACCGAAATATGTAATACAAAGAACAAAATAAAACATAACGGGGAGAAAGATCTTTTGTAAATATGTGAGAAATCTAGAGATGGGGAGAACAGAAATGAAAAGAACGAAGATGTCTTACATACATGTACCAACACCTCACAACGGTGAGAATTCTAACGCACTACAAACATATTCAAAAAAAAAAAATAGAGATTTGGTCAAATCTTTGTGACTAATTAAGAACTCTTTACCAAAAAGAAAATGACAAGTACCTCTAAACGGATGCTGTTCGCACCAACTAAGGAAAAAAGGAAGACTTTGTGACATCTTATTTAAGGAAGATGAGGCAGTAGGCTACTCTGAAATTATTTTTTTCTTTTAGGGGATTAAACTGGGTTTACATCGTCTGTCAAAGACACTAATTTCAAAATTATTTCCTAAGGTGAGAAAGAGCTGAAACGGAAATAGTGGGTAATTTGGCACTAGGTTTAGGTAGGACAGGACAGAGGGCAGGACATGTAGGGTTAATATACTGTGTATGAGTCATGTGAGAAATCTCTTCTGATAAAACACTTCAAAGCTGGAAAACTTTGTATTAACTGCTAAAGCCTCAGAAATGACTCCAACTGTGATAAAAATAAAATTCTGAGTTTTTTTTTTTCTCTTTGCTATATTTAACACTTTAAAATTAAAAACTGTAACAGTTTTGAGGAACAGACCAGAAATTTCAGTTTTCTCTATAAATGTTTATGTTTTTTGAAATAGGGTCTTACTATGTACCCTGGGCTGGCCTCAACTCCCTGTGATCCTCCTGCCCCAGCCTGCCAAGTACTGGGGTTATAGGTGGGAGCCACCACACCCAGCTGTCTACAAGAACTATCCTTAGCAGGAGTTCTGGAACGTTTATTTCTAAAGGGCAGATCTCCTGTCATAATACACATAAACTTGCAATGGAGAACTAAACAACTAACATTAGCATTGCTTCAAGGCACACTCTACTACAAAGACTTTATTCTGTAAAGGGAATGATTTAAGGGCTCAGAGGTAGCTCACTGGCAGAGCACTTGTTGAGCGTATGCAAAGCCCTGACTGGATCCCCAGCACACACAAAGAAGACACAAGCACTGTGAGATTTTCATCAGGTAGCCTATGCTTTTGTGTGTGCTAATACACTGCTTGGCCAGTACATCAAATAAAAATTGCTTATCCAACTCCTATTGCTTGAACACTGAAAGCCTAGACAATTCCACCCCTAAAAGTTCACTTCAATAAACTCTGAAGAGATTATCTTCATAGGTTTTGGAAGTTGTACTTTGGGTTAGACATACTGGAGTATTTTTAAAAAGTTTTTGTTCTTACCTATTAAATGCCTCATAAAACAAAAACCCTCAATCTAATGAAAAGGAATGTATTACCCAATCATAGTATTGACAACTTTGTGAATATGGGTTTAAGAGAAAAAAATTTTAAGTGATGCAATAAAGCACTTGATTTTTAAAATCCAAATTATGATAAAGTAGACTCAACTGGGTAAGTCTTGTAGAGTGAAGAACTCCCCATATCCAATGCTGGAGAACAAGAAGCAGCAGCTCCAACTACACTTTTAGGAGATGAATTTGCTGATATAGTTCTTTCTATGCAACAGAGAAAAGAGCTTCTTTTGTGGGAACTGCATCACGTTCCCCTACATCATCCCATAGCACCCTAGAAGGGCACAGAAAAGATTGTCGCTTACTATTAAAGGCCAGTAACCACATCTCTTTTTATACCTTGCTTTTAATTATTAACCAATGATCAGCAAATATGCTTCGATCATTATTAGAAAAGTATCAGAATGAAAATCAACAACTAAAGCGATCATTTTAATGAGACCTTAGTGCTCATTTTACTAAAATGCCTACTAGAAATATTCTGAACAGGTGCTTTTAAAATTGCACATCACACACTATGGATAGACCATAATTCATTCCAATTACTCCGATTTTAGGGTTGTCTCCATAGTCTTGCTGCTGTAAATAACATCACAGCAAACACTGTCATACTTTTTCTAATAAAGGAGGTATTCTAAACAGTGCTGAGTCTCCAGACTACTTAAAACTTTTATAGGAAGTTCAAAACAATTTCCCCACCCTAATCCCTCAACAGCATGCACACTGTGGTAGTTCTCAATGACAAAAAGCCATTTTAACAAGCAGTGACTGCTGAATGGTTTTTAGTATTTAGTTTTTGCAAGCAGTTTGGCAAGACACTTTATGGAAAATAGAAATTTGGGGGAATATAGAAAATAGACATTTGGGGGACTGTGCACCTATCTACTTAATACAAACATCTTTCCGTTTTCCTTCATGTGTTTTTTACTCAAAAGGAGATTTAAAAATCAGCTTTTCAAAACTATTTCACTGCAGATAAAGGATATTTTAATAATTTCATAATTAAAACTATTGTTGATAAAGCTTTACACTGTTAAAACTCAGTAACTGACATTTTATAAACACCAAATGCATAGGAATAATTAAAACCACTTTTTGCTTCTGTGGTTATCTAAAAAATTATGCTGTTGGATCAGGAAGACATAGCTTGTTTAGGATCCCCTAATTCTACTCAACTAATTTCCAATGACACAGAATAAAATATCCTGCTTAGGAGAAAGGGAAAATCAAAGAGAACCCATTCATTCACACACCACTACGGCCATGGTGGGACGGGGGCCTCTTTCACGACATTAGCTGCTGCGTCTGACTTAATCTCCCTAGGCACACTGCAGAAATAAGCTCAAATATTTTCATAACAGATAAAGTTGTGATAGTATTCAAAACATATTACCTTTGGTTTAGGATGGAGGGTTGTTCTACATTCCATCCACCTCCGTTCCCAGTGAGCATGGTAACTTGTTTTGTCAATTTATTTGAAATGTCTTCACATTTGTTCATGAGTCTTATAACTACATCCCTTTCCTGGATCAATGTCTTACAGTTCCATATCAAATCTTCCGATAAGCCATTAGTTTTAGACATCTTTGTGAACTGTGGCATGAAAAGAGAAATAATTTAATACGTCAGATCTAGTACATGAAAAGGCAAAGTCTTTCTTTTAGGAAGCATTTACTAACTTAAACTTTTATTCATCAGCTTAATGAAGTGCTAAAAATACTGATTTCTCATGTACACCTCTGAATTATTAAGTTTCACATACACTGTGCTTTAACTCGTTATGCTGAAATAAAATCTTTTCCTATAAAATGTACCATCTCATTAACGCGTTGCTAATATCTCCTATTGAGTTTTTTCTTTAAATTCTCAGTTGTGCCTTTCTCTATTAAGGTCATAGTACGAGAAGGTAGGAACTTTATCTCCATTTTTTAAACTTAGAATTATTACAGTATCAACCTTCTTTAAACAATTTTTCTTATCCATCATCAAAGTACAACCCTAAAGTTTTTATACATAGATTATATAAGATCTTGAAACTCCAACTGTTTATCATTTAATATTTTACTCTTTAACTAGTACTTGGAATAATATTACATGAATCAAAAGTTAATTATAGGTCTGGAAGAATTGCTCAGTGGCAGAGTGCTCCTCTAACATGTGAAGGTCTAGATTTGTGCCCTTGTACCCCCACCATACACACACACACACACACACACACACACACACACACACACACACACACAGCATGACCAATTCAGTAGTTATTTTAAGATTTCAAGATACAACTTGTATAAATGGTTTTGCATGAAAGCTTAAAAAAGTTATCTTATAAAATTTATTTGCATTTATTTTTCAAATGAAACTGAATACTTCAAATGTAAAAGCTATAAAGCCTTACGATTTTTCACACAGATAGGTAAATGCATGTTCTAAAGAAGAATTTATTTTGTAAGTAATATTTTTAGTGGAAAAAAATGAGAAAAAATAACAGCATTTAAAAGTTTGTTGGCAAAAATGAAAACTTTCATAATCTAGAAATCAATAAAAGTAACTAAAACAAGCCAGTGTAGGAGCCCAAGCCTGTAATCCCAGCACTTCAGAGGCTGAGGGCAGGAGGATCTCGTGAGTTTAAGATCATCCTGAACTGCAGAGACATGTCTCATCCTCCCTATCCCATCCCACTACCAACTAACGAAAATTTAAAAAAATTTGTTAAAAAACAATACAAAATTTTGATTCATCTCATCTCAAATGGCACATTTGTCCAAGTTACAACATGAATCATGCTAACAATTCTAAAACATCCCCACAATCACAGCAAATTCAGAGAGAAGCGCATTCCTTACAACTTCAACATGTATAGAATATACTGATGATTTCATAAAAATGGAGTTCATAACGTTTTTCATTTTTATGCTAGAGAAAGTTGGTAATGTACAAATTATCCAATCTATTCCCAAAGCATGTTATTAATGGGTAGAAGTTTACATAAAATCCTTTAGAAAACTCCAAACAACAAAAAACCCTAAAGTTCCTACTTCACAATACAGCACTATGAAACATGTTTTACACACTACATGTTTATAAGGACAAGACTCATAATCACAAGGTGACCCCACTTTGTCCTTTCCAGAGAGAACATCTACACACATACAGCAGGTCAGATACCAATGCTCTGAGTAGTTTGTATTAGAAATCCTCTTTATTTTTATTTTTAAATGGAACAAAACAATTACAGACCAAAAATGTACTTCATGTCTACATTGGTGTGCATATCGGAAAGACAACCTATCCAGAATAATCAAGGAAAAGAAAGAACAGAAATTGTGTGCTTCTTGGTGCAAAGAACCACTTCATGCCTTTTATTCATCAACTCAATAATATATAACATACTATATAGAAGTTCTTGTTTTTCTTAGCAAATACTACTCTACCTGCTGAAGGTACCTGTCGTTGTGTCCTTCTGTGACTTAGGGCTTTTGGGAAAGAGGGGTTATGACTTTTAGTCTAACAACTAGTGTTTTATTTGGTCACTGTACTTATTTTACTTTTATTTTTTTGTTGTTGTTTTTTGTTTTTTGAGACAGGGTCTCACTTTGTAGTTTAAAGCTGGCCTTGAACTCACTATGTAGCCCAGGCGAGCCCTGAACTTATAGCAACCCTCCTGCCTTTGCTCCCTAAGTGCTGGGGTTACATGCATGAGTCACTGGGCCCAGCAATGAACTGATACTATAAGGAGAAAAAAATTTTCATAGGTATCTGTCACAGGAACTAGGCTCCAGGATGTCCTTTCATAAAGTCAGAAATAACAAAGAACACATCCCAAAAGAGAAGTACACCAGGTCCTAGAAAATTAAGATGAGCCTCAATGAAAGTAGGGACGGTAAGGTTAACTTCCTGGGGTCTCTTCAGGAAGAGCACTATGACAATACTATGGGGCTTGACAGAAAGCAAAAATGCATAAGGAAAGGTCTGAAGTGAGAAGGAGATACAGAAAAGTTAAAGAGTTAAGAATATTTAACAAGCAGGGGCCGAGGATTTAGCTCAGTGGTTCCGGCGCCTGTCTTGCAAGCGCAAGGACCCGGGTTCGATCCCTGGTAACCACATACAATATACTGGGTGTGGAGACTCACGCCCAGCAGCAACCAGCACCACATACCACAGTGTCGGGCGTGGTGGCTCACGCCTCTAATCCCAGCACTCGGGAGGCAGAGGCAGGAGGATTGCTGTGATGTGAAAGCGAGACCCTGTCTCAAACAAAAAAAAACCTACGAAAAAAGAGTATTTAAGAAGCAGAATCCACTTGGTATGGGGTGTGACTGAGAGAAGAGTCACACACGACTCCCAGCTCTGGCGTGGGCAACTACGTGAGCAGTGGTGCTGCCTACTGCAGCTTACCAGACTCAAGGAGCTCTGATTCTAGATCAATATTAAATTTAGGTGATGGGGTGGGGCTCAGTGGTACAGCATTTGCCTAGCACGAATGAAGTCCTGGGCTTGTGCTAGTACCACCAAAAACAAAACAGATATTTATTTTAAAACTTGAGGTAGGTTCCTAATTTGGAAAAGGAGGGCAGGCTAGTTAAACACACAAATCTAGAATGCAGGGAAAAGACGTGGGCTGAGGAACATGGTGGGCAGGCGGCCATCAAGTCAGTCAGGAGTGGCGACCAGGCTACACATAGAAAAGCGTATGAACTGAAAGATCCGCACACAGAATGGAACCCTGAAGAATGTAACATTTTGAAGTTTTAGAATGGAAGAGAAAGGAAAAAAATGCATCACATGGTAAGAAGGAAATTAAGGGAGAGATAACTGCAAAAAGTAGATTGCAATTTCAACTGTCAAAGGCACAAGTTGCCTTGATTTCTTCGCTGATTAAAATGAACTTATCTAACAATGGAGCACATGGTAAATGTTCATTGCTTTTGTTTTTGGGTTTTTTTTTTTTTTTGAGATAGGGTTCCATTATGTAGTTCAGGCAGGTCTTGAACTTACTATGTAGCCCAGGCTGATCTCAAACTTTTGGCGCTTCTCCTGCCACTGTCTCCTGAGCCAGGATCAATGGTGGCACCACGTGCAGTACACATGCTAATTTCTACAGCACTTCTTATAGACAATTCTGAGGAATTAAATATTTATTGTAGTTATAAATATGCACTGTAACCATAAGCAGTGATTATGCTTTTAAAATGTGCCAGGGGCAGAAATAAATATTCACCTAATAACTACAACTGTCTAAAGATGTCAGGACATCTTTGAAGGTTAATAGCTCACCACAGTGTAAGCTTAGTGGTAAACAATCAATTGCTCCCCGATATGAAAGTTTATTTTCTAAGGAAATAAAACAAGCACTATTAGATTTTTCACATGGAAGTCATGTTATTGCTATAAACAAAGCATGCAGTAGACAACAGTAAATAAATGTATACCAACTGGAACCAAAATACTACTGAAAGAATATGGCATCATTTTTGAAATACTCTCCAAAGCTATGTTATATAATGAGTTTTCTGGGAAAACCCCCGGCATGTCATAATCTGATGGGCAATTATCAGATTTCTGTTCTGCTTCTGCAGAGGCAAGATTTCTATTACATCTCCCTAAGACAAGAAAAGTTACCAATCACAATTCCAAACCGATGGGTAGCTTAAGCTGTTCTAATACATAAGCTTAAAGTTGATATAGTTTATAACGTTTCATTTATGTATTTATTCATTTACTTATCTAATTTTTCAGCAGTGGAGATTGTACTGAGTTACCTTCCAGCCTTTTTTATTTTTTATATATTGAGACAAGGACTAAGACTCCTGGGCTGGACTTGAAGTTGTAATCTTGCTACTTCAGCCTCTCACAGTGCTAGAATTTTACAAATGTATCCAAGATTCCTGGCTCTTTCATTTAAATATATATACTGGACATAAGTCATTTAGCAACTACGGTGACCAGCTATGATTTAGAAAATTTAGAAATAAATGTACTTATTCTACATTTTGCATATAAACAGCAAACATGTTCAAGGGTAGGCACAGGAGCTCTTTTTAACAGACTTGTTAAGGAAGCAGGAATGACAGTATTAAAATATTAATGTTTCAACCACTCACTGAATTGTGGATCTACACATACGGTATCAATAGCTGCTAATATTACACACAAAAAAGCTCATCACTAAGCCAGGTATGGTGATCCACATCTGTAACCCCAGCACGTGCGAGGCTGAGGCAAGAAGACTGTCATGGATTTAAGGCCAGCCTGAATTACATTGTGAAATGCTGTTTCAAAAAACGAAGCCTATTACTGTCTTCGATGAAAGAATACATGGCCAGGGTCAGGGATTTAGCTCAGTGGTTCTGCTGCCTGCCTTGAAAGCATAAGATCCTGTGTTCAATCCCTGGTAACCACATACTGCAATACTAGGCA
Source organism: Petromus typicus (assembly GCA_004026965.1). Taxonomy (NCBI): domain Eukaryota; kingdom Metazoa; phylum Chordata; class Mammalia; order Rodentia; family Petromuridae; genus Petromus; species Petromus typicus. The sequence goes on from PVIR01002809.1 coordinate 30,588, forward strand.
TGGTGACTCTTGCCCACCTGCAAACAGCATTACATACCACAGTGCCGGGCATGCTGGCTCACTCCTGTAATCCCAGCACTCAGGATGCAAAGGCAAGAGGACTGCTGGGTTCAAGGCTTGCCCGGGCTACACAGTGAGCTCAGGGCCAGTCTGAACTACAAAGTGAGACCCCATCTCAAAAAAGAAGAAAAAAATATATATACCATCATTTATTGCACATATACAAACAAAAACAAGGCAGCTAAGAATTGGAGAAAGGAAAGGTTGACCAAGAGTGAAAAAGCAATCACGTATGCTAGTGTACTACACAGCTCATCTATGAAAGGAATTCATGGTTATAACCACGCCGACATCTTTAAAACACGCACATCAGTGAGACTTAGACCAGGGTGTGAGATAAAGAGAACAGAGGTGCGAGCCAAATCCACTCATCTTCAATGTCACATCGACAGGCGAGGCCGACCACTGACAAGCACTGCTCACCCGGTTAGCCGCAGGTGAGCAGAGGAGCAGTGACTGTGAGAAACGCTGCACAAGAGAGGGCCGTGGGCAGGAGGGCAAACTGCTCACGGAATTATTCAACTCCTGACTCCGAGGGGTGAGCAGAAATAATGAAATGTGACCAAAAAGCCAGTATGTCCTCCTGCCACATCTTTATTCATCCTAGGAGGGCTGCTACGGTACTCATAACAAAAGCAAAAACTCTGCTATCTCCACGCTCCTATTTTTGAACAAAACGATTAACAGTTCTGTAAATCACTTAGCTTCACCAAAACATGATTTAAGAAATATGTAAAGTACCTTGAAACTGCAGGATTACATCCAATGACAAAACACGATCCTGTTTACATGGCATGAAATATACAAATTTATACATAAATATAAAATTCCCAAAATATCTGGCACAGTTTTGGGTAAACTTTTTTCTTTATGTATAGTTTCAATTTTACACAAAATCATTTTCAAAAGTGGTATCTTTATGGGTAAGAAAATAAAAATATGTTAACTGCTATCTGCTGGAAATTATATGAGAAACAGAGTATCAATATGGCCCTGATTAAATCTTTTGAAGAAAGACTTACTTCTCACTTGAAAGACTCTTACAAATAGCCTGCAGCTGAAATACCTGACTCTTGCCACAGCGTGTCACTCATACTGTACAAGAAGTTCGGCATTCCTTTGGGAAGGGGAAAATTTTTGAAACAAAATTTAGTTTTCAAATTATTTAATCCCTATTTAACAAGTTACAGCCGGAGGAAAGACTTCCAATCCTCTTCATCATTATGAATAGTGGGCAAAGGACTATAAAGTACTTGGGATGCATTTATAATTTTTAGAAAATAAAAGCTTATCAAACTTATTTAAACACAAAGCCAATACAGTAATCTTAAAAACAAAACTGTATGAAGCCACTGTATTTGTAAATGGTAATACTCATTACAATGTCATTAGTAAATCTTGACGTTTTACAGAAATCACTGAGTAAAAGAGTATAAAAAAAATTTATGGTTCAAGCTACTGGTAGATGAAAGTAACAGAAGAAGCATGCTCTATACCTTGCTTGCTTGGTTAACAGCCATGGAAAAACGCACCTACACAATCTAAATGTTGGAATTGATGATATTATGAAAATTTTACGATGAGCTAATCACAAATAACGGACTGGTTAGTATAAATACAATTACTACTGGGATTTCTCCATTAAGATGCAATGTAATAAGATTTATCACAGATGTAATGGTACTATACCTTCATGTCCACAAGCTCAACAAAGTTTCAGGAAGAGGTTGGTGAACTAGCTGATGCCATCTGATGTGTGAAACTTGGCAATAAAAACAATTTCACTACATCAACAGCACTGTGGCTTTTAAACTAATGACATTTTGGCGTGTTACATTTCCAGTCTACCTGACTTAATGCTTTGGTTTTCTTACAATATGCAACTAAACTGCTGTTTAAATGTAGAAAAACTATATGTAAAATGGAAAAGTTATGAAGAAATCTTAATACATTTTAATTCTGATGGAAAGGGGAAAAACCGCAAAAAATGATCTGCAGATATAAACACCCTCAAGACGATGAGCTTGCATAAAAAAATTTGCTCACGTAAAATGAGGAGTACCTGACTTAAAAAGTATAATCTCTGGCAATAAAATCACAGCAGTATAAAGGATGTAATCTCCATTTAAAATTACTGTGCTGATTACCAAATAGCTGATACTGTGCAAGCATAGTATATTACATATAGCCACCAAGACCTTGAAAATAAAAACCAATGACCTGGAAATTTTCAAATTTTGTTTTCATTTAAAAGGCACTGCTAATAATTTCGTTTTACTTTTAAATATGCTTCAACAATAATTTTAAGAAAGGGATGACTGGGTATCAGCAGACCTTTGAATATACAATGTTATCATTTTCATGAAAGTTTTAACTGAATGACATAATCAAAAACTATTAACTCATAGAAATTTCTACATATAGTACCTATCAAAAAGATTTTTGCTACTGTTCTAAATTATTTAAAGATAAGCTATCAAACCTTAATGATTAAAGGAAAGGAATAGACTATACAGCTTTTTACAAAAACGCATACAACACTGATCTGGTACAAGCTGCTCCATAATCTAGTCACATTCAAACTCTAAAGTTACTGAAAAGTAGACGGTACGTGTTCTAATTAAATTGAAATCAAAAAGCCTCTATATATTTATTTGTATAAAGTATTAATTCGGGATATTTATTTTTCTCAGGACAGTAAACACTATTCAGTAGCTTCATGTAAAAATTCTACTTTTAGGATATTTTTCAACTATTATATAAAATATTCAACATCCGGATGGCTGGTTAGAGCAAACAATAGAGTCTTTATGTTCAATTTTTAGAAATGTGCAGTTAGGAGGTTTAAGCAAGCAATGCATGATTTCCAAAGTCATGTCGAGACTAATTTAAACTATGCCAATTAATTAGTAGGGCAAATATGCTTTCTACATGTTAAGTTACCAAATATTTTTTCAAAAACCTGGCACATATATTGCTGGTAAAACTGTACAATTTTCTTTTACAGTAAGATACCTGGGCAAGTAGTTATAGCGATTAAACAAACCAGAGCAGATAATTGCATTCCTTATTAAATAAATTAGAATCCCAACAAGCCTGAGCAACCCAACTGTGTAACAGCATAGGAGGCCACTGAAGATTAAAAGAAAGAAAAAAGGAAGAAAAGGAGAACAAGAAAGCCCTTCAGCAAATACTTAACAGATAATCACTCCGGCAAAGCCAAACAAGTTTTGAAAAGGCCTGCTCTGACAGATGTTCTCTGGAAAAGCAAAGGCTTCGGGCAAAACAAATGGTCTTATTTATTTTTTTTTAAAAGCTATGAAGTACTAGCACTGTTTCTATTTTTCAAATATTTCAGTTTTTAAAACACTGCTCCCTGTAACCATTGTTTAAGGACTCTCCGCTAGCCCTAATGAGGCAGCTTCATACATTTAGGTTGTCACAGGAATACAACTCACCACAAATGCAATGTTGCTCTGTAACTTAGAAAATAAAATGTGCTGAAAAGCTTTACAAAGCAGCCAGAGCCATTTCATCTTCAAAAGCTGTAAAAAATCACCCATACGGTTTTTCTTGCAGGGCCTATATACAGTCCACGCTATCAAACCACTCTCGTAAGAGCTGGAGCAACATTTAACATTTACATGCCCTACTGGAGCAAGATTTGACGACTGTTGACATTTATAAAACTCAAACGCAGGTATTTTGGATAAATGCTGTTTACAGAAGATCAAATTCCACAAAATGATCATGCAAAGAGTACTTACCAGTGTTTACGCCTTCCCTTCCCTAATGCTCGAGTTCTAGGCTTCCACAAATTTTTCTTTCTATCTTTCCATTTAAAAACGCTGCAGCCTGATACACTCCATAAAATGGCCGCGATGTTTAACCAAGAAAAACATGTTAGAGATTGAGCTATCACTTTTAGAAGAAAAAGAAAATAAACAATTGCTTCCTTTGTGGTGAAGCCTGAAGCACTCAGGCTGGCACTTGGAATCATGGAGCTCCTCTGGACGTTGCTATTGCTCTTCAAGCAGTTGCAGTGAAACTTCTGCCACATTCTTGCTTTGTGCATGGCGTCTCAGCAGTAACAGATCAGAACAAGCTAGCAAACGACTCCTTCCTAAATGGAAGCTCTAATTTCTTCTTCTGCAGTGAAATGAACCAAGTTTCTATGCAAAAGAATGAGTGACAGTATTCCCAGCCAATCAGGTTGGATTTTTTCAAGAAAATCACCCCTTAATTCATTCAAAATTAGGTCATATGACACTATTTGAAACACTATTGGCTTACAATGAAAGTAATGTTCGACTCTACACAGGATAAGGCCACCCATCTATGCTTCCCTGGGCTGAAGACAACTTGACTATAAACGGTACTGTAAATTAAACACACACACACAGAGGAGAAGGAATGTAGCCTTACCAGAGCCTCCCAACTGTTAAAGGGCCGGAGTTCAGCTATCCTCTGAGCCTTCTTCTGGGAGCACTGAGGAATGAGCGTGAGCTCAGCCATCGAGGCTCCCTGCAGGAAGTGGAGGATTTTCCCTCTGTAGCCGTCCTCCATCACCTCTTCCCCACTGCTGTAGTCCTCATCTAGTGAGCTGCCAGCCTCTGAGCCTGAGTCATACTCAGAGTCTTCACTCACTTTTTTAGGGTTAAATACATTTTTTTTACGTTTTTTATTAAATCCATTTTGTGCTTTCATGGAAAATTTCTGTTTCAGTTTTGTTTTAGATGTATTTTTAGAATAATTTTGAGTCCTTGAGGAAACCTCTTTTCCATTGGGAACCTCACTTTGTGAAGCAAATTGTATATCTGCGTATAAAGAACAAAAACAGTAACTAAATTAGAAATATACAAAGATGTAAGACTTCAAATAAAAATATTCAAGTCTTACATATCCTTTACACAGAAAAATTCAACTGTAATTTGTTAAAATTACGATACACCCTAACAGAAATACTAAAATAGGACTTAAGTTACACACTAAGAACAATTAATTTCAAACCTGTGATAATTTGTTTTAAAAGTTTTAGACAAAGGTCCGGGAATGCAAATGCCACTTGCGTATCCACAGCCACCCACCCGAGCCAGCACTGACCGTCAGCGAGGATGATGTGCTGGTACCAGGAAGTTTACTACTAACAGCGCCCACTTCAGGTGTCCACACTGCGGACACCCTTCTACGTCTATACCATCCTATGCTGGCATTTAAAATACACTTGTACAATTAAAAAGTAATACTATCACTGAAAAGCACCACTATGCTGTCTGAATAACCTCTCATATTTCACCTAGTTAATTCTATGATGCTCGTGAAAGAAGGTATACTGTTATTTTATGTACTGGTAAAATATATGCAGCAATTAATAATATAATACAATTGGCCCTGTGCCTACAGGTTCCAAACTCATGGCTTTAATCATAAATCAGAAATTTGCATCTATACTGAACATACATATTACTCTTGTCATTGTCCCTAAATGATACAAGAAAAAATCGATCTGTATAGCCTTTACACTGTCTTAGGTAATCTAAAGATGATTTAAAGCACATGGGAGGTTATGTACAGATGATGGCAAATACTACACCAATTTAAAACAAGGGACCCCAGCATCAGCAGTATGGGAATCAGAGGGTCCTGAAGCAACTGCCTACAGATACTGAGCGGTGACTGCACTAGTTTAGACTATTTCTCTATTCATAAAGAGCTTTCAGAAATATTATCATACATTCTTTTGCACATAAAAAATAGCAAAATAAATTGGACAAGTTATTCCTCAAACTTATTTACATTTATAATCTGGATCTTGTGAATCATTTTTTGGCCTAAGAATGATGATACCAGTAGCTTTCTTTTTTTACAATTATTCTCTAGGCAAGGGTAGTGGCAATACATTAACTGAGAAGGCTTCATTAAAAACTCCCACAGCCACTGTGCCATCTTCTCCCTTCCAGCAGTGGGCTTTTCAAGCTGGCTTTGCAACTGTCAAGTGCTCAGTTTACTTATTTCTTGCTTAGCAACATTACTAAACACCGTGGCTCAACTCTGCCGACCAGCTCTCTCCTCTACTCTTCCTTAGAGCCAACAGTATTCCTGGGTTCACTTTATTCCACACCCGCACAAGTTCATGAGGCTCGTGTCCGACAAGTGCACGGAAGTGCAGGACCAGCCATCTGCCTGAGATACTATCAATCAGCCAGAGGGCTGTTCAAACCTTATCAATGTTGCTTTTACTCCCAAAGGTGAAGCCTAAACAAGCCTGAACTACCAGGAAACACAAAAGATACTGGTTTTACTTTTAGGAAGTAGTCATTTAAAACCACTGACATCATTACTTCTAAAACTTTGCAGACCCATCCTCTAGTGAGGAGCTGACAGCAGACTATGTTGGGAGGACATTTCCTGTGCAAAGGTCATTACCCTGGTCTCCCGCAAACACTCTCAGAGACTCCAAGGCTTCCGTGTATATCCACTCATGTTCTTTGAGTACTTCCCTTAGTTCCTGGAAAGAAGTCATTGATGGTTGTTACAAATTAGCAACATACAACACTCAGACAGCTCTTAAACCCAGCTAATCACCTGAGAACATACAGAATTCCTACCTTACTATTCTACATGTTTCCACTACAAAGGAATTTTGTGTAACCCCATCTCTCTAAATGCACTGTACCATAGTCTTCAAAGGAAAAAAAGCCTGACATAACTTTGTATTTCTACTTCTCCCTGTGAAGTACTCTAGATACTGGGTGCTCAAAAAATGTTTGCTCAATTAAAAATGAAACTTCAAAGTCAGGGGTGGTGGTATATGCTTGCAATCCCAGCACCCAAGAGGCTGAGGCAGAAGGATTGCTGTGAGTTCAAGGCCTCCTAAACTACATACTGAGTTCAAAGTGAGTCTCATCTACATAGCAAGATCCCATCTCAAAAAACAAAAACAAACACTTCAATAGGCAAATGGGCTCTTACACAATTTCACTTCAGGTAAAGAAACATTTTGTGCTGATCTCATCAAACTCAGCAGAGCAGTGAGCACAAAACAGAGGAAGTCAATGCAAGTGCAGGTAGGCTCTGAGTGGCAGGCAGCACACATGAGGCCCTGCAGCACTGGCGTGCTCAGCATTCATGAAGACCCTGCACCTGTCTCACTATCTAAAGCAGAACAAGCAACAAAGCTTAGGGGATTTTAAGGGACTGAAAGCAACACTGGACTTTAAATTTCTTCTAAGAGATTGCAAGGATGAGATTCTAAGCAGTTACTGGATGGAGAGGCTCACAGTCAACTTTCTAGACAGTCTGCAAGTCCCAAGTAGTCACCATGTTACTAAACTATGCTTGTATGATTTAGGTTAGGATGCTGATGCTTTAATTAGTAAACAAAGTAAATAATACAAAGAATTCAAAAGCAGTACAAAAAAGTTTATGTAAATTATATAGAGAACTTTAATTGGAAAAATATAAAACTTGCCTCAAGCTTTTACATGGTTAAACACTATTTTGTAAATGTTTATTTAATACACACAAATTACATTTCCACATCCTACTGCTCACCTGTTTATCAAAATTGGGAAATTCCTTTTGCAGTTTCAATACAATATTTTCCTGCTTTTCCCAATTACTGCTAGATTCTGCAGACTCATTTGATTCCTCTCCCTAATGGAGAAAGGAGAAAGAAATGAACCGATTCAAGTGATCGTCCCAACAATGGTATTAAGGTCATTACATTTACATTTTGAGATGATCTGAAAAGTTGCCATTTGATCAGAAGAATACAATATTTTCCTTCCATCTGTGTGGACACTAACAAATTAGTCTTAGAGGGTAGAAAGTACTGCTGACTAAAGACCTTGAGTGTGTACCCATTAACACAGTGTGCAGTGTTCAAAATGAGACAAATACACTAGAACGAAACTGTTAAAATTAATCTAATTCATTTATAATGAAATCTTCTCCAAAATAATAAAATGTCTTAGAAGTGATGGACATATCCCATTATGTTTACAATTTTATACCCCCTTTTAAGTTTTAAATATGGACAGAAAAGCTTTTATCTCAGTCCTGAGTCACAGAACAGCTTAAAGGCTAATTGTTCAATCACAACATAAAAGTGAAATGGTACAGAGGACTTAAGTAGAGTTATATATAAAAACTAAAGTTAGTGTACAAGTAACTGTGGCTACACGTATACAGTGCTACTTTTTTCCCCCACTTTATTTCATTTGGAGGATATAGTTAAATCCCATATTTAAATTAAGAAAAATGACACCTTTTGTTTTACGGGTAGGAAAAATTATATGCGTATGCTAGGCAATAAAATGTTAAGAACTCTGCTAAGGACTGAATCACATGCTAATACAAACAAGATAAGGAAAATTAGTCCATTATTTTCTTTTTACCTACCTTATTACCCCAACAGTTGAGTTAATATTTTTATTTCTATAACTAAGGTAGAAAAGAGTAAATTGAAAGTGGTAGCACTCTTGTACAAAGGAAAAACAAGGTAAAGTTCTGTAAGACAGAGCCAAATAAAAAGCGATGGAAGGGCTAGAGGAGCGGTTCAGCCGGGGAGTGCTTGCCAGCACATGCTAGGCACTGGGCTTGGTCCCCAGCACTTAACAAAGTCTCCAACAGGAAGAAAACTACATGTCCTTTAGAAGAGCAGTGGCCTCTCTGGGCTAGATCACAGTAAAGTGGACAGGCCCCAGGACTGAAGATCTAAACCACAATGGATACAGCATGACCAAACGTCCGCCTTCATTCAGAGACAGCGGGAGCTGTGGGATGTTGATCAGCGGTACACAGAGCAATATATGCAGGACGTTTCCCAAAACACTCAGGAATTCACACTGCCATCCCCACTTAACAGTCACGACACTCAGAGTCCAAGACCAGGCATTTTAAAGGTCACAGGTAAATAGCTAGGGTGGAAAAACAGCAGGTGCCTGACTCTAGATCAGTACTTTTCAACAAATATATCAAATGTCCATCAATAGAAGGAAAAAAAAATGTTAACATACACATAAAATGATTAATGGCCCTAAAATGAATGTAGTTCTGATAAATGATATAATCTGAGTGGATACTGAAAATATGCTAACTAAGAGGACACTGAGGCGAGCACAGTGTCATGTACCTGGAGTCCCAGCTGCTCAGGAGATCAAGCTGGGTCATCACTGAGCTCAGGAGTTTGGGGCCAGGCTGGGCAGCAAAACAAAACCCTATCTCAAGAGTTTAAATATATATATATAACATACATATACAGTATATATGTATATAAAAGGTCACATATAATTCCAATGTATAAATAATGCAGAGTAGGTATGTCCATACAGAAAGAAGGCAAAGAGGCTGCTGGGGGAAGAATGGAATGAGAAGCTATTTGAACAGAGCACTATGGGGTGATCACGTACAGTATTCTGAATGCACTAAGTGCCACAGAATTAGCCCCTCTGAAAGTTATTTTTACACTGAGTTTCTCCCAAAAGAAGACACAAGGGTGAGGCATGCTCAGTGGTAGTTTGTACTCAGCGTGCCCAACGCCTAGCTCCAGTACACAACGTCAGTCACAAAGCCTGGAGGTAAAGCCCTTGGAGACCAGTGAGCGGCGGTATATAAATGCTACATGTGACAGCTCCAAGGAAACATCCCACATTCCACAGACGTGCTCGGACCATTTGTTGTTTGCTTTCAGATCCTGCCTTGCCAAGCGCTCCCAGTCTTTGACAACTGAAAACACACAGCACTCAAGACATCCAATAGTGACGAGCTGGAAGACACACAGAATCTGGACCCAGGTCCGTCTCAGTGGTCCCTGCAGTTAGGACTTATTCATCCTCGTGGTTATTTCTCAGCTCCAAAAAGACAGTTGGAACAGCATCTGGTGTGGCCAGAAAGCATGCATGTGCTCTTGGGACCATGGAGCACAGGCCACTATTCTACACATACCAAACCGCTCACCCCATCCAGTCTGGAAGCAAGACCACGCTGACACAGAGGCTAGCACAGGCATGCTGGCCCACGGGAGAGGGAACGTCTCGGAGCCTGACATCAGAAGGCCACGGACAGTAAGTGCTGAGCCCACTGTGCCTGTTCTACTAGATGTGAGATCTTTACAGAAGCAATCAGCACCGCTCTGCTGTTATCACCGGCAATGCTCTTCTCACCACCACAGTCAACAAGCACAGAAGAACAGGCTTTCATCTGGGCGGACGGACGCCACCTCATTGCCTTCAGAAGTGCAGCAGCTCTGTTGTTTTTCAGCCCACAGATCACTTTGATCTGCTGCATGAAGACATCATCATGACCAGCCTTGGTGGGTAGTGAATACTGTAGGAGCACTGGTAAGCCACAAAAGGCATGGAGTGGAAAATGACTAACTTCGATTTCTGGGGCTGGTCACTTTCATTAACTGTGCAGTCTGGGCAGAAGCACGTTGCAAACTCCTCTCCTAAGACTGACTGCACTGAACTTGCCTCGGAGAAACACACGACTGGGCTGCTGTCTCCCCTGCTGGAGGCGGGCCAGGCAGTAGGCATGCTCTGCCTGCATCTGTTAGGAAGCTGCTCCTATCAGTTCCACATGGCCTGGACTGAGAAAGCCATGCAGCAGGCCAGGGTGAGTGCAAGACACACTGCCACTTATGCCTCATGACCAGCAGATTCAAGGCTTCTCAAAAAATTGGTGGCAAGTAAAGATCACCTAAAGCTGTGGTAGCCAACTTTTAAGGCTTTCAATGATAGTCTGTTGTAGGACATGCCATAGGTTTGTACCGCTGCATGAAGTCTGGCAAGTTCCAAGAGAAATTACAACAGAGACATTTGTCTTTGTGTTTTCTCCACCATAGAGGCTTACAGTAACTAAAAAAGAATAAACGCTATTTCTCTTCCTTTTAAGGTGGGGGCTCATTATGCTGAGAAAGCTGTCTTAAATGACAGGGCTCCAGTATTCCTTCAACCTCCCAAGTGCTATCACACCTAGTTAAAAAAAAAATAAAAATGCTGCCATCAGCATTAAGAAGTCTGTCTGTTTTAGAATACCTGGAAAGTAGATGTATTAAACTGACATGGCGTAGCCTTCAACTTTCACCATGGACATCAGTATCTCCTGCGTGCACACAGCCACAGCTGCAAGGTGGCAATGATCATCCGGGTGGGACCTTAGATCCTTTGGGGCAACAAAGCTGTTCTGTTTTTCAGATCAGCACAGCCTGTTTGGAATTTTTTAAAATTTTCCTTCAGGATCAAATTTCATAACCAAGAATCCAGTCAATGAGAACATTCCACCCAACAAAACACAAGCAATGTTGTCCCCCAGTCCTGGGGACTGAGCCCAGAGCTGTCACACTGAGTTATGTCCAGCCGTTTGAGACAGGGCCTCACTCTGTCACCCAAGGTGGTCTCCAACTTACTACTCTCCTGCCGCAGCCTCCCAGAGTGCTGGGATTACAGGAATACACCACCGCACCTGACTCGAAGCACTCGTATCGCATCACTCTGTGATGGCATTGGCCATCCTAATGTTAAATAAATCTCTTCTAAAAATCCTTAACTATGTTTGGGTTCTCACCTTTAGTAGGAGAAAATGTCATCATTTACTTTATAAGTTAAAAATGATGCTATTACAGCTTATTACACATTATCAGAGAGGTGGTTTTCGGAGGAACAAGGACAGACATGATCCTGGACTAAGGCGTACTGTTGAGCAGGGGTAGCTGTGCACACAGCGACAGTTTTTAAAGGTTGAAAATTTCTTTCACAAGGTTCACTTGCAAGGGTCAGCTCTCAGCCTCTATTGGCCCTGCCACCAAGTACCCAAGTTACATTTGATGTTAGGAGACTTAGGCTTAGGCGCTGGCTTCCTGTCTTCGAGAGCTGGGTTCTTCAAGGCACAAATCACGACATATACTTGTGCCATCAAAGCCAGGACTTTGACTCAGTGCACAGCTGCCTTCTAGTTTACTTCTGTGCCACTGGTAGGAAACTCTCCTTTGCCATAACGGTTATGTCAGAAAGCTGAAGGCTTAAGAAACTGGAGCGCTGCTGGAAATCACTAAGGCAACCACTCGTGGGATAAGAAGGAATCACTTCCTGCACGGTACAGTGACTTTTCCTTTCGTCTTGGTGTAACAATAAAGATCTACATGAGAAAGATTGCACCCAATTTTTCACTCACTGTTCTCAAATCTTGATATTCAACAATCCTTCCTTTTCCTCTCGTTCTTTATGCCTCGTCCTTCATGACTTGATAGCCCTGGAATCTAGTCCAGGCTTATACTTTCATTTGGGGACATTATGGGATGATCCACACTGAGATTTTTTTTTTTCATGTCTGTTGCTTGGGATCCACCATAGGTTCTCATCTCTTTCCATTTTCTTCTTTTGAGCTTCTTCTCATTACTAAAACCTTCCTTTTGCAGCATATAGTTCAGAGTATTTTTTATTTTTATTTTTGGAGACAGGGTTTTACTTTGTAGTTCTAACTAGCCCTGAGCCCACTATGTAGTCCAGGCCAGCCTCTAACTTGCAGCAATCCTCCTGCATCTGCCTCCTGAGTGCTGGGATAACAGGTATGGGCCACCACGACCGGCACTGTGGTGTGTGGTTAATGGGGACCAAACTTGGGACCTTGAGCTTACAAGGCAGGCGCTGGGACCATTGAGCTCAATCCCCCGCCCAGTCCCTGGTATCTTTGAACCAGGATGCTTACACTGGATAGGGGTACTGAGCGAGTGCTTTTTTTGCACAGGGAAGCCCACAAAGTGAATGGGAAACATAGATCTCGTAAGATAATACACGTAGCAAAATGAGGTGGCAGTAATGTGTGAGGTGTGTCTAATATACTATATTCCCGTGCGGTTTGGTTCAAGCTATGAGCGATTTTCTGTGTTCTTTTAGCATTTTTACTGGATAAAACTGCACATAGACACACATGCGAATTTTGGCTTCCAGCAAATTTTCTCTGATGTATTAACTGCATTGGGGAAAAAAAATTCACATTTTAAAAACAGAGAGATGAATTTTTATGAAACAGTTTTTAGAAAATAGACTCTGATCACACACACACACGGGGCTGGGGTGATGGGAACTATGTGGCAGGGCTGATGCAGGCTGCAGAAGTGCCTCAGCCCCACCAGGTCTCCACGTCTGCCTCACTGCTGCCGGCCCGTCAGCTGCCGTCCATGGCACAGGGGTGAAGGGTAGGGGCGTGAGCAAAAAGAAAGCAGCCTGGGTGTGGCCTACAGAGGATCAGCACAATCTGTACACTGTTAGTCCCCCACAGTGAAGACTGCTGTACTACAATCCACTAAAGGGAGTTTCAGAAGGGAAGGATTGATTAATTTACATAGATTTTTCAGGTCTGACACGCACAGACCATATAAATTTTGACACTGAATCCAAGTGTAACTTACAGGATCCAATCTTGTCTTTTTAAAAGACTGATCATCAAATTCATCATCCTCATATGTCTCTGAAGAAGAAGATAATTTCCTTTTCCTGGGCCCACCACCTTTTAAAACAGAGAAGCATACTCAAACTTTACACAGAAACAATAAGAGATTAATTTACTTTAAAACAAAGGTTAAATGTATCACTTTGACCACAGCGTTCTCTTTCAGGCCTAATCTTTCTTTTACATATGACTAGACTGAAGGAAAAGTGAACATAGTTTGTAGAGTTTACAAAATAGAAACTGGTACAGGGACAGCAGGGGAGAGGGGAAAATGAGAATCAAGATGCGTTGTGTACAGGTATACACTCTCAGTGTTAAATGTGATCGTATTGTGTATAAAATCTATCAATAAAATCAGTTTTAAAAAAGAATGTCTATAAAAACACACAAAAAAAACAGAAACTGGTATAATGCAGTATTTGTAAATTATCATATTATTGTGAACAATATTAGCTCTGCAAATTGATAATTACACACTATAACATTTATCTATGAAACACTTTCACCTTCAGACAGTAAATACTTGGAAGAAATACAGTTTTGCTAACATGAAATCACAACTAAAACTTGCAAAGTTATACAATTTTAGCATTAACTTTATCGGAATCCAAACTGTGCTGTTCTACAATACTCAAAGTAAGCAGAAACATTATGGTTTCTGAGTTGTAAGCTTAAGATGGCCATTACAAATCCAACTGAGTACCATAATCCTTTAAGGCACAGCACATGAATATGTGTCTCTTGCTTCATTCCATCAAGCAAATGTATGTTATACATACACAAACTAACTTCCAATATCACCTTAGAAACAGAAAAACACAATCACATCATCACCTGCCAGAGTTAAGAACCTTAAGTAATATTTTAAGTCTGGGAAAAATCTGCAAGAAGTAATTAATACCATGTCATTTAAATATGTTTCTTCCCTAAAAAGACAACACAACTAAAAACACAACACCAATAAATTCGTATTTTTACCTTCTAAGGTAGGATATAAATTTGGATAGTTTTTGTGAACAAAAACTTTTTAAAGATACTATGTAAAAACTCCCTTGTAACTTAATATGCAGGGTAATCCTGTCTACAGAGGATTTTACTTAGCAGTAAAATTTAGGTCTAATATCATGATTTATGAATCTAAAACTGCCATTTAAAAATTTTCTTTTGGTAAAAATACTCTAAAATACAACAGTTACTAGTAAAGATGATCTCATCTTCCAGTTAGAATGGAGTCATTTGACAGTGTATTGTACTAAGAACTTTGCAACTGCCCTATGTAGTCCAACATTAAGTAAGAAAGTGTAGTGAAACAGGTCGACTCTGTCTTCTTGTACATTATCAGCATTAAAAAAAATATGAATAGGGGGCCGGGGAGTTAGCTCAGTGGTTCCGGCGCCTGTCTCGCAAGCGCAAGGACCCGGGTTCGATTCCCCGGTAACCACATAACAATACTGGGTGTGGAGACCCACACTCAGCAGCAACCAGTACCACATACCACAGCGCTGGGCATGGTGGCTCACGCCTGTAATCCCAGCACTCAGGAGGCAGAGGCAGGAGGATTGTGATGTGAGTTTGAGGCTGAGCTCAGGGCCAGCCTGAACCACAAAGCGAGACCCTGTCTCAAAAAAAAAAAAGAATATGCAGTACAAGGATAAGAAGAAAAATCCTCAACTGATGACTATAAACTCCAGGAGGTTGAGGTGCTGTTCATTTCAAACAGCATGTGCTGTGTACACCTGGGACCTAAGAAATAATTTGCTAAACTGATAAGTAAGTCAAATGATAGAAAACGCTCAAGAGAAAAAAAACTGACACTGCTGTGCAATACCTATTCTACAGTCTGTTTTCAGTGGAAAGATTATACAACATTTCCTAGGCTATTAAGCAACTCAGCAAATGTTAACTGAGCTTATCATTTCTTCAGGAGCTTCTAAATTACCGAAAGTACCAGAGATACATTAATGAGGAAGAGAAGCCGACTCTCTCCTGTTCCATTCATTTCTTCTCACCAGGTGGCCCATAAAAATGCAGTACAACTAGGCACCATAGAGGGAAGGGTCACTGACTTCTATTAATTGTTCTTCAAAATCCGTGAGTTTAGCACAGTATACTATTTTACTAAGAAAACTAAGAACATAGAAGAATTAATTAGGCAACACTGCCCAAGATCACACGCAGCTACTAAATGGAAAACAAGTGTCTCAACATGCCTTGTGGGTGGCATCCACATAATAATACGGTCCTCCTGTTTCATACACATGAAATGTATCGAGTTTAGGATCCACTCAATTTGCCAAGTGAGGAGAAATGAGGTAAGATAACTGCTCAAGAAACACGATGGGCCTAAAGGAACTAATTACTTTTAACTTTCTATATTTATTTTATTTTTTTATATATTAAATTCTAAAACAAATTAAAACTGGATACAGTGAGGCACACCTGTAATTCCAGCACTCTGGGAGGCCAGAGAGGAGTAATATAAGTTCAGTTCTAGACTGTGCAACTGTCCAACTTAGCGAGACCCTCTAGATAATAAAAAACTTTAAAAAGGGTCAGTTTTGCAGCTGAGTGCAAAGGCCCTGGGTTCAAGGCTCTGTACTCCAAAATAGTAAAAAATATACTTAGGGAAAGGGGTATTCAACATACACAGTTAAAGAAAGCACACACTGGTACAGCCTTGAACAAAACACAGAAGTATATATAAGAAGTAAAAATGTGCACACACTGAGCAACTCAGTTTGAAACTGAGCCTACAGAAATAAAGGTTTTGCAAAAAGTTACTACTGGAAACAAATGGTGAAACACTAAACTAGCTCTATGGGTAGTCACAAAGTAATGCCAGGAAGCCATTTAAAATAATCAGATACCTAACTGCAGCGATAAGCTACTCATGATAAATTAGTGACTTACATCTTATACCCTAGTGTACAGGTGTGCTGTACAGTATGCATGTATAACTTAATGCAGCATAGGGATATTTTTATTACCTACTTTAAATGCTTTTCAATAATAGGATTAAAGATTATTTTTATGTTTTCTTGTTTTATTTATGTGTAAGCTAACAAAAAGTCAAGATAGAATTTGCTAAAAAAAAATATGAAGATTTTTCTATATTGCAAGCTTCTTTAAAGGTATTCACTCTTCTCCTAGAAGCCTGAAACACAGCATAAATATTTACTCAGAGAAAGAACGCTGATTACCAGCAAGGGCTTTCTACAAAACACTAATTCCTACTATCTCTGCTAAATAGGCCTGTAAATAAAACCCCAATGGAATGAGAAAGAAAAATATACCTTCCAAATGTTATTGGATTCGATCAGCAGAAAACAAACAAAATTACCAGTGAGAAGCTAGTCCTTCTTTGGGGGGGGGGGCGTGGGGGTGGCACTTAACCTACAAGTTTTATTCCCCAGTAGCTGTATGACCCTAGTTAAGTTACTTAACCTTCCAAAGTTTCAGCTTCCTCATCCAAAACACTTCATAGGTTCTTGCAAGAACTCACACAAACGCTGGGTGCACTGCAGAGCAGCATTAGTAAGATACTGTTATGAGGCTGGTAAACGCAGCCAAGTGTACCTGCGTCACCGAACATCAGCAAGGCAGCAGCGATGGCTCCGTCCATAGTGGTTGTTGACTCGATCAACTAGCAGAGAAAGAAAAAGCAAGTATTAAAAATAAAAACACTGGAAGAATTATTTCACTAAGTTATTGAAATATATAAGACAAATACAGTAAATATTATACAGCACATATTTTGTATGTGTGTTATGGGTTAAATTCGGGAAGTCCAATGACAAATTTTCACAAAATCTGGTTTATTTAAAAAGTCTAGATTATTTAAGTGTATCCTAAAATGTACACAATTCATTCTTCATTACTATAATGAATTCTTAAAGTGCAAATACAGTACATATGTTATTTTCTGACTTTTAATTTAAGGGTTTTTATTAAAACTTTGAAAGCTTCTATTTATGTGTTTCAGGCATTGTATGTGTAAAAAAAAAGAGAAAAAAAAAAGATGGAGAAATGGAAGGAAACCAGAGAAAAAAGCTAGAGAACCAGGCTGACATTTATGCTTTTTTTATTTTTTTGAGTGAAAATGTGTAATTTTTGTCTTTTAAAAATCTAACTATTCTTTTTTTTTTTTTCAAACAGGGTCTCGCTATTTTGTGGTTCAGGCTGGCCCTAAGCTCAGCCTTGACTCACAGCAGTCCTTCTGCCTCTGCCTCCCGAGTGCTGGTATTACAGGCCTGAGCCACCACGCCTGGCACTGTGGTATGGGGTACTTACTGGTTGCTGGTGGGCATGAGTCTCCACACCCAGCATTGTGGTGTGTGGTATTGAACCCGGGCCCTTGAGCTTGCTAAGAACCATTGATCTAAATCCCTGGCCCTAAAACTCTAATTCTTCTTAAAATGAATTAAAGCAAGGACTCCTAATTTTCACTTTATATCTGAATGGACTGAAGCTCAGGAACATACGTATATTATATTCTGACAACAATTCCAATATACTGCTTTTAGACCACACAGTAACATCTCAGATTTCAGAAGAAATGAAATACTCCACAATTTCCCACCAGTTTCCCATATTTCCAATATAATAGCTACTTATTTTTAAAAGATTCTGTGTGGGCTGGAGATTAACACTGGACTTGTGTGGGACTCAGCAACTCACCTGCCTCTGTATCAACTTTCTTAATAAACTGTTTTTCCATTAACTCAAACAGCCACTGTCAGACAAGACAGTGCTTTTTTCTATACTAGTTTTTCCTAATGTTGATACCTCTGACATTTTGTAAGTCCCTCTACATTTTCAAAATAGTCAAAGCATAATCTTATCAAGCCTGTATCTCAACACATCTTGAGCTCTTTTATAGGTATCTAAAATTTGCATAATGATTTCTAAATATCACCTTTCCTTGAGCTGGGGAATCACTTTAAATATAGATTACTTCTCCTCTGAAGTGAATGATGTTAAATTTCCAAAATTTCAGAAACTGATTAATAAGACAGAAATTAACTACAGGGACTTACAGACATGCTTCCAGTGGGAGAATTCCTGTCACAGAAGTGCTCAAGAAAACCTCGCTACCTAGATGAGTTGGAAGTGCAAGACTATTTTATTACTTGAAGTGAATAACCTTCCCCACTAATGAGGTGTGACTCTCGAAGTAAACATCCGGCATTTATCTTTACTACATAAAACGATTACCTTCAAACATATGTCTTTAGAAAGATGGCTATCTATCCACCACTAACCATAGCAAGGACTCCAGAAAGACTTTTATCACAGCTACAACTAATTATAAAAGGTACAACCTTAAGTAAATCAGTGTCACTTCTTTGTGGGAAAAGTTCTTTCAAGGTCTGAAGTTTAGCGTCTTTGAGATCTTCCAATTCTGAAAGGTCCTCCAGTTCTGAAATACCATCATTTTTTCGTGCCATGGGAGGAAGGCCCTGAGACTCTTCATCTTCAGATGGTTCAGAGCTAAAAATATTTTTGAAGGGGAAAACACATCTTTAGTGCATTGCTATTTAGTATTATATACTGTTTATATGTGTACACAGTACTGAACAGCTGCAAGTCTTTTCAAAATTAAATGAAATCTGTATCTGTCAGAGTAAAGAACTTTCTTCCTTTTCAATAGTTATGTATATAAAATCTCCATCACCAAAATTAGCATACCTTGAAGAAAATCTCAAATCATCTGAGCTGGCATGGAAAATATGAAAAGGGAGAACTAACCAGAATTATCTTGTTTAGCCAGTGCTTTGCATGTTAAATAATCTCGTCTTTCTACTCCTGGGAAGGAGGATCTCTGAGCCAGGCACAGTGGCATGTGCCTAGAACTTCAAAACACTGGGAGGCTGAGACAGGAGGAATGCCCAGCTTGGGCAACTCAGAAACCTTATGAGACCCTGTTTCAAAGTTAGATATATAAAGACATGGGAATATAGCTCCTCAGTATAAAGCTCTGGGTTCATTTCCCAGTAGCAGAAAGGGGAGAGGGTGCCTTACATCGATATTAAAAGTGAAGGGTTAAAATCAAAATGGCCTCATTTAAGTATGTCTGCTAGGACAAAACATTGCCTTAGCACAAAGGAAGTAATTATTTCATAATGGTTTCTTCTCCACAAATTAATTTTAATTGTTCCATTGCATTTCGTTTGACAAGTTAGAGTCAGATTATACTCATTTACCCCATCCCCAAAAACTGTTTGGTTTCTGAACATGGAAGGTTTTCTGGACATCAGAACCAGAGTAGCAAGCTCGTAGAAATGTAATGCCAGAAGAAGACAGCAAGGTGGGAATGTACTCAGCATATTCCTGACCGGGCAATGCGGACCTCACTCCACAGTGGGGCAGCTCTCAAAGGCCACCCCAACTCTGTTCTTCTCTAATGTCTCTGTGGCTGTTTACGTCAGTTCTGTTGTCACCTCTATTCAGCTAAAAGCCAGCCTGGGCTACACAGTGAGTTCAAGGCCAGCCTAACCACTTAGTGAGAACTTGTCTCAAAAACAAAGTAACAAACAAAGTTAAATACAGTGAAAAACAAATTCCGAAGTATTAGGGATTTTTATTTTATTTTTGAGACAGGGTCTCGCTTTGTAGTTCAGGCTGGCCCTGAGCTCAGCCTCCAACTCACATCACAGCATCCTCCTGCCTCTGCCTCCCGAGTACTGGGATGACAGGCGTGAGCCACCACGCCCGGCACTGTGGTATGTGGTACTGGTTGCTGCTGGGTGTGAGTCTCCACGCCCAGTATTGTTATGTGGTTACCGGGGATTGAACCGGGTCCTTGCGCTTGTAAAACAGGCGTCGGAACCACTGAGCTAACTCCCCGGCCCAGATTTATCATTCTTAATGCACTCATTCAAATTCTCATCCATGGGGCCAGGGAGTTAGCTCAGTGGTTCCGGCGCCTGTCTTGCAAGCACAAGGGCCCAGGTTCGATTCCCTGGTAACCACATAACAATACTGGGTGTGGAGACCCACACCCAGCAGCAACCAGTACCACATACCACAGTGCCGGGCGTGGTGGCTCACGCCTGTCATCCTAGCACTTGGGAGGCAGAGGAGGATTGTGATGTGAGTTTGAGGCTGAGCTGAGGGCCAGCCTAAACCACAAAAGCGAGACCCTGTCTCAAAAAACCTAAAAAAAAAAAAATTAAAAAAAAAAAAATTCTCATCCACCTCATTATTGCTCCTGCTGCCTACTTCCCCCTCTCTCTCCTAGTGAATGTATCCACACTGAAATTCTTACAATTTTTGCCCGGGATACATTTTCAAAGGTCTTCACTCTTCTGCTTATCCTAATTTTTACAGTAATGAGAATCATGACCATTCAAAACAAGACTTACACATGTACCTGTAGTAAGTTAAAGCCGTAGACGAGGGGTGGGTAGTGAGCCATGGTAGAGTCAAAACAGCTCCTTCCTAACAGCTGTTTGGTTACCGGTTTGAAAAAAAAGCTACAAAGTACATAAATATGAATACAGTAATATCCTTTACTTGTTAACTGGCTCCCAGGGAGTAACAAGTACCAAAAGAAGCGCTAAACAAGTTATGTCTAGAAGAGAGCACGGACAAATTCTAGCTTGCACTACAAGTACTGGAACAACATTTTCATATCAAAATGTGTACAGTACCAAATTCAACAAGTGTCAGAGTAGTTGAGCGCTAAAGTCGACTGTGTAAATTAGGAACAGCTAGTTCTTATTAGTGTCTTATTGTCCCTAACTTATAAATTCAACTTTGTCGTAGGAATGGGTGTAGAGTAAACACCAGTGTACCCAGGCGTACTCTGGGGGCCTGGGAATGTATCCGGTGAGAATAAAGGGGATCACTGTCCATGTACCTTTTCTGTAAGAAACAAGAAGATACCTGAAAGAAAACAAAAGTGTAACAAGAAGCTAAATTTAGCCAGGCAACTCTGCAGCCCACGGTCGGCTGAGACAAGGGACAGCTGTGAGTTCAAGAACAGCTCCAACTACACAGTGAGACCCTGTCTCACAGAGAGAGAGAGAGAGAGGGACAGAAGGAAGGGAGGAGAGGAAGGGAGGAAAGGAAAAAAGTAAAAAAGGAAAGGAAAGGAGAAAGGAAAGACCTAAGTGGTTAGTTTCTGAGGTGGGAAGGGTGGCAGTGAGCAGGGACGCTGCTCCAAGAACTCTTTAGTAGAGCCCCTTCTCCTGTTGCTCCGGGGGTGGGAGCGACACTAGCACTGAACCCTGGGAGCACTGGCCACACACCAGTGCTGTTCTAAGGGTGAGACAAGTCCTGTCTGGCTGTCAGGCTGATCTTCAGCTTGTGATTCCTGGGACCCTCCTTCCTGACTCAGCCTCCCAAGTAGTAGAAGTTACAAGTGTGTGCCCACGCTGGCTCTTCTGTAGGGTTTTGAATTTTTGAATCCTGTTAATATTTTATTTTATCTTTTAATTTTTTTTTTTGAGACAGGGTTTCACTTTGCAGTTCAGGCTGGCCCTCAGCTCACTATGTAGCTCAAGTGAGGCTCGAACTCACAGCAATCCTCCTGCCTGTGCCTCCCAAGTATTAGGATTATAGGCGGAGCCACCAAATCCGGCACTGTGGTGTGTGGTTACTGGGGATCAAACTCGGGACCTTGCACTTTCAAGACAAGTGCTGGAACCACTGAGCTCAATCTCTGGCCCCCTGTTAATATTTTAAATATGATAGTTTTTTTTTAAGAGGGGGAACAACACTTATTTGTCAAGAAAGAATGCATCGAGTCCCCAAATTTAAAAATACCATTCCCCAGCAGTCAGAGCTATCTGGACAAAGTAGGCTGGTTCTGATTTCAAGCCTGGGGTGGGGAGAGAATCTAGAACTGCTAGGGCTGGAAAAGCAAGGCTGACGAAAAACAAGATGAATTTCTCAAGGAGATACACCAGGAAGCCTGCCTTCCTCCGCTGAAACTGAGCAATGTGCATCAAATGAAGGACAATAACAGATTATGAGCCATTACATAAACATCCATGATTCCATGCTTACTCTCCTATAAATGGACAAACTGGGATAAAGGAAAAGCTTCTTCACAGTACAGAAACGAATAATAAAAGTGGTAGGTTCTAAAATACTAGTCACAATACTACCATGCAACAACTACCGTTGCCAAAACAGGGCAAGAATCAATAAAGACTAAGACCAGAGTAAAAGGAAAAAGGATTAATATTTACTTGATTACTCTATTAATACTAAAGCACCCTTCCAGCAACTGCTAATCATCGCAAAGGGGAAGAAGGTAACTAGACAGGAAAAGGGCCGGGGAGTTAGCTCAGTGGCACCACACCTGCCTTGCAAGGACAAGGTCCTGAGACAGATCCCTGGCGGTGAAGATGGAGGACATGGGATGGGGGACAGGGCACTGCACAGGAGACATTCAGCTGGACACACTGAAAGCAGATGGCCCAATCTGACTGTCGGCTGCCTCCTAACACGACATGGGGAGGAGGGACAGAGCCATTTGCGTGGCACTCATCCCACGTAGCTAATTTAATTTGGATAAACTCAAGTTCAGCACTCTGAGAAAAACTGCTGCGAATTTTACGTAATTTGGGCCGGGGATTTAGCTCAAGGTCCTGAGTTCAATTTCCAGTAACCACAAAACCACAGTGCCGGGCATGGTGACTCTTGCCTTTAAGTCCAGCACTAGCGAGGCAGAGGCAGGAGGATTACTGTGAATTTGAGACAAGCCTGGGCTACACGGTGAGACCCTCTGTCAAGGAAATAAAAAATTATGCAACTAAAGAGATACATAAACAACAGCCAGTGTGCACTCCTGGGAACACACTCTGGAGTACTGTTTGGCCAGTGCTAGTCCTCCAGACTGAGGGCTAGTCCTCCAGCTCAGTCCTCCACACTGAGCGCTAGTCCTGCAGCTCCTCGGGCTCCTGGTCCAGGTCAACAGAAGCAACTTACACCAGTAGGTAAACAGTGCACGTCTTTACCAATGTATCTTAGATCAGCTGATTTTGTTTTTCCATGCTCAAGACTATCTTGAAGAATTAGTATCTTGATCATCATTTCTAGGACACATTCTTACAAATCTGATGTAGCAATGCTACAAAGGACAACGCTAGGGAAAACTAGTAAAAGGGAGTTAGTATTGTATCAATGTAAATGATGTTCTGAATTTGAAATACTATTATATCTAAGTGAACTAACAGCCTTATTCTTCAGAAATAAATGCAATACTGCAAGCAAGCTGTTCAGTAGTAATTGCAATATTAATAAAGAGAATAAAAAAATGTTGGAAATTGTAACAATGAATCAATTCTTGAAACGACTGTAGGGAGTTGTTTACTTTCAAACTCTGTAAATTTAAAACTTCTTGATGTTAAAAATTTTTTTTAAAAAAATGGTGTGTGAAAGAAACTATATACCATCTTCTCAGGATTAGCCATGGAGGTTAAGATTTTCATTCTTTTCTGTCTGGAGTGAATTTCAGGATGCCCATCCTGCAATACATTTTTGGGGCTTAATTTTGAGAATATCATGTAATCTTTCAACTCTTACCTCAACAGCTTTTCCTTATAACTTTCTACAAGTTTCCTCCCCTCTCCCAGATTCTAAAATCCCTCAGGTTTTCAACCAACAGATCTTGCTTCTCCAATTATATCAGTGTTCTAATATTCATGATTTCTTATAACCATGTGGCCTGAAAAAAATCACACCAGCACTTCCCAGACTCCCAACATCTGCGTGTACACCCTGACTACTGCAAATGTCACAAGTCCACTCATCTTACCGAGGGGCACTGGTGGTCCCTTTACTGTCTCAGTAAAGCCTTTCAATCATGTTTCTCTGAAACCATGTTCTCACCCTGGACTTCCCATTTCCTGTCTCTTCTGACATGCTGTGAGTTTTATTTCTCTTATTAAAATTTCAGGGCAAGGGTTTGGAGTTTATTTCTGCATCCCTAATCACAATACAGTATCTAGATCCGAGAATGCATTCAACAGTATGTTAAGATGATTAAGTTCAGGGACTCAAAAACAAAATTATAAAGAAGTCACAGATGATCAAAGGCACTAGCAGAATAATTTCTCTTGGTACAAAGGGTCAGAAATAGTACCTATTCTCATTAAGACTTTCATTGAAAATTATTGTATCTTCTTGTCTACAAGAGAAAAATAACCAAGATGTATTTGCCAAAGGCCAAAGAGAAGTCATCAAAATATTTCAAATTAAGTATCTTTTCTTTGAGAAATCCTGTACAAGGCAAAATAATGAATATACTGTACAACTTACACTATGATCACGGTGTCTTTGCTGAATTTTTTCTCCTGAATTGTATTGGAGCAATTTGGGGAAACAACATCTTCACTATCAGAAGACAAATCAATATACTGTATTCCTTTTTGATTCTTGAAATATGATACACCTGTTTTCCTTTCATTATCTGGAGTTTCTGGAACACTAGAATCTTCTGTAAAAGAAAAAAAGGAAGGCATTTTGAACAACTTAACATAATGACCAAATTTGTTTTTAATAATTATAACCGTGTAATTCCATGCACTATCTCTTTCTAAAATATAAAAAAGTGTACCAAGACTGGTAGTAAAAGGTGTCACTTCACAAGGCCCGGGCAGAAGTCACAGGACAAGCCTGTGCTTCCTACTGCCCTCTCCGTCTGCTCCAGCTCCCGCACTCAGTTCACACGAGACACACCATGGACACCCAAGTCCGCAGCTCTGCACTGGTCTTGTCCCTCCACCTTGCTCTCTAATCTCTCTGCGCCTTCACATCTTCACATGGAGAATACAGATGCAAATAAGCTCACAAAACAGCGATCTGCATACACGGTGCTGACGCAGTCCTGGAGGTCTGGGCCTCACCGCAGGGCAGCGGCAGCCAGACCCTGGGCACCTGCAGACCGCTCCGTGATGTGTCACCTGTTTCCTCCTGAGCATCAGAAATGCAGAGGCCACTTTTGCTATGGACCGTGACTCTCCCCTGGGACCTGTGCCCACACTAACTAAAAGTAGAGCATAGCTCAGCGTTCAGCAAGGATGCGGCTACTGTACATCTGCTCCAATCTCTTCTCAGCTATACACCAGTCAGCCATCACTAGGCAGTGTCTGTCTGGGCTGGTCAGGGCTGCAGAACCTGAAATTCACAGCCTCTCATTCCTCGCACACTGAGGACTTAGTGTCACAGGACACTCAACTACATCCCCCAGTCTCCAGCCCCTGCTCCAACCCTGTGGGCAGCCAGACTCCAGGACAGGCAAGTGAGATGCCAGTCTTCCCGAGAGGAGAACCATCCCAGCTCACAGACTGCAGAGCTGACCCAGCTGAGGTAACAAGGGGGATGGTCTGCACTGGTGTCAGCGTCGCTGTGTGCGAGCAAAATTATGGTAAATGTTTGAATGGCAGGAAACGCAGTGCTCTAGAAAACCCAATGTGGACGGCCTCTCAAAGTGCTCCCTCATGCTTGGAACACACCATCCTATCTTTCTTGCCACTATGGAAGCAGCTGTAGAAGTCCTTTTGTGAGTGTATTAGGAGGCTGCCTGAACTTTGCACAGCCCTTTGACTTTCGGAAGAGGCAGAAATACTGTCGCACCAGATGCAGAATAAGACCAGAGGACGGAGAGCCTGCCTGTGGGTGGTGCCTCCCTGAGCCCGAGTTGCCATTTTCCGTTCCACCGCCTGCAGACACTGATGGAGGAGCACTCCAGGGCTGCAGTGGAGGTGGTAAGAACGATGCAGTGTACTCAAAGTGAGTTACCACGAAAAATATTTCTAAATTTAAACATTCAGGGGACGGGAATTTGGCTCAGTGGTTCTGGCACCTGTCTCACAAGCGCAAGGGCCGGGGTTTGATCCCCGGATAACCACATACCATACTGGGTGTGGAGAATCACACCCAGCAGCAACCAGTACCACATACCACAGTGCCGGGTGTGGTGGCTCATGCCTGTCATCCCAGCACTCGGGAGGCAGAGGCAGGAGAATTGCTGTGATGTGAGTTGGAGGCTGAGCTCAGGGCCAGCCTGAACCACAAAGTGAGACCCTGTCTTTAAAAAAATAAATAAATAAACATTCACCATATATTTCGATCACTCCTTAAAAGCAAAGGGCTTGGGTGAGGGATTGCCACTAGCTGATATAGACATCTAATAAACCTCAGTATTTACACATACATACATTGCTACTAGGGTTGAATTCTACCCCTTCTGCCTCTTGTATTCTGAAATGCCAACTACCAGGAGGATTACAGACCTTTAAAGAGGTAATTAAAGTGAAATGGGGGGAGTGGGGTGCATGTGACTGGAGAAAGGTCTGCAGATGGTTAGGCTGGAATGATGAGGCCTTTAGGGTGGGCTCCAAGGCTAGTGTCCTGCCTGGTAGGATGACATACCTTACAACCTCAGCCCTCCAGGAAGCTGAGTCAGGAGGATCTCAGCCTGGGCAACTTAATTATTTAGGGAGACCCGGTCTCAAAACAAAAATTGGTCTGAGGATGTAGATGAGTAGGTTTGATTCCTCGTAAGGAAGGAGACTACTGTCAACCCCAGCCAGGGAAAGAAAAGGTAGGGGCTACTTTACAGGCAAGGTGAGAGGCCACAAGGAGAGAAAGCAAACTTGCTACCGAGTTCTCTTGCCTCCAGAACTGGGAGACCATTTCTGCTGTCTGTCACTCAGTCTGTGGGACTCTGTCATGGCAGCTCTGGAAGACTGTAACCTTGGTATTCTTGTTTGGGCAAAGCAAGCCCATAGTCT
Source organism: Petromus typicus (assembly GCA_004026965.1). NCBI lineage: Eukaryota > Metazoa > Chordata > Mammalia > Rodentia > Petromuridae > Petromus > Petromus typicus. The sequence goes on from PVIR01002809.1 coordinate 57,848, forward strand.
TCCACTCTGTCCAAGGAGTGAGTTCCATAATTATGCTCTCTTCTCCCAAAAAACTGCTATTTGCTCTCCTCTCTTTCATGGGAAAAGATCAAACTCAAAGGATTAACATACAAGTAAAAATACTCCTTTGGTTCAATCAATTATTAAAAGCAAATGACCACAAGAGTATTTCAAAGATGATAGATACTTGTCATTAACTATTTTCAAGGTTATTATAAATCTCCAAATAAAATGCAATAAATATTTAACCCTGACAATAGGATTAAGTATCACCATCTTATTGACAAAACTTAAAAGTGAAAAAGCAGGGCTGGGGATTTAGCTCACTGGTTCTGGCGCCTGTCTTACAAGCGCAAGGGCCTGGGTTCAATCCCTTGGTAACCACAAACAATACTGGGTGTGGAGACTCACGTCCAGCATCAAGAGTACCACATACCACAGTGCCAGGCGTGGTGGCTCACGCCTGTAATCCCAACACTTGGGAAGCAGAGGCAGGAGACCGCTGTGACGTGAGTTGGAGGCTGAGCTCAGGGCCAGCCTGAACCACAAAGTGAGACCCTGTCTCAAAAAAATAAATAAATAAATAAAAAGTGAAAAAGCAGCCAGGCGTGGTGGCTCACACTAGTAATCCTAGCACTCAGGAGGCAGAGACTGCTGCGCCTGTGCTACACAGAGAGTTCAAAGTCAGCCTGAAAACAAAGCCAGACCCTGAAACAGGAAGGAAGAAGGGACAAGAGGAGGGAGGGGGAGTGAAACAGCAACTTGCCCCAAGTTGTGGAGAACAAAGACACTGATCTGAAATCTAAATTTTCAAAGTGTAAATTTTATTCTGTACACAAAGCTGGGCACAGTGGCAAAGGTCTGTAATGCCAGTAATCAGAGGCTGAACCAGGAGAATGGCTGGGTTCAAGGCCAGCCTGAACTACACAGTGAAATGCTGTCTCAAGAACTCAACATAACAAAGGTCATGCCCTAAAACTCTTAACCTCTCCCACTAACTTACAAAATTATACTAATTTTTATCACGCTCATGAGCTGTATTTGTACATAACATCAACCAAGGGCTTCAGGTAGGTTTCTGAGAAACTCTGTGCCTCAGAGTGACTTCTGGGCTATTCTGTGACACTAATGCAAACTTGACATGTAAGTTCTCTATACATTAGCTGCAATGTGCAGTGTGAAACCCTAAGACAAAAAAACATCTAGCATTGTTACATTAATCCATTGGCCCAGTCTGCATTTAATCAACCCTGTGTATTACTTAGTGACATCGAGGGCAGGAGGCAGCTAAGGAAAAGTAGGAAAGGGAGAATCTGCTTTAAGAGCCTGCTTCAGATTTAAATTTTAACCCAGGTTTACACAGAATGGAACAAAGTAACCGGGTAACCCAGTTTATACCCAGGAAGCTTTCTCGCAGCCGGCCCAATGATCTCCAGGGACCTCTAAACCCAAATCTGTGTAATCTATGCACTAATAAAAGATCTGGAAAAAAATGTTAAATAGCAATTGCTCAAATGCTTTTCTTTGAGATAGGCACTGTACTGGTGTATGAAATAAAGGGCACTATATATTATTATAGTGCAATATTAAATAAGAAATCTACTTGCTAGTGTTTTAGGGGCTTTTTGGAGATAGGTTCTTGCAACAGTTCAGGCTGGCCTTGAACTTGCATCAATCCTCCTGCCTCTGCCTCCCAAATGCTGAAATTACAGGTGTGTACCACCAGATTCACATACAAGTTCAGATTTAATACATTTTTATTCCTTACTGAGAAACTGCTGCATGAGATTGGCACGAATACTAGAAACATTTGGAGTCTTGCCTTTGATCTGTGCTAAGGCAACAGCAGGTTTACTCCCCCCACCCCCTCCACCCCCGCTCTTTTGGGGTGTGTAGTCTCAACACACTACCCCCTCTACTGGCATAGATTTAGCCTAGTCTAAAACAAGTGTCAGCAGCCAGTCTCTAGGTGGCTGGGACCACAGGCCAGGTACACCGCCTGGCTCCCTACCATTGCTTTCCAACATCAGCGAAAATGGCGAGGAGGGGCTTAATATACCGACCACAGTTCTGGCCTTGTGGATAACCTAAGATAATCTCTTCTGAACACATTTTAAAAATCTGGAATACAGTGAATGCTTGTTTATAAAACATCAATTTTCTAGTACAGTCAAAAGTCTAGAATTAACACAATGTTGAACACTTAAGATGTATCTGGACCATTTCTTTAGAAACAACAGTAAAAGCAGTTATGTGCCAATAGCTGTAAAGATTCTTCTGATGTAGTGAAACTTTTCAAACTACAGAACACTGGTATTTTTAAGCAATTTCTTAAAGGAGACTGGAAAAATACACGTAATTCACATAGAGATACAAAAGAGGAGGAAAGAAGGTAAAAACCGTGAACAGTTACAAAGACATCTGGGGCTCCTCACACCTGACGCGCGTGATGTGCCTTCTGAGTCTGAGGCCTGTATCAGGTGGTCAGAGACACTAAAGGCTATAAAGGCAGGTCGAGTCCGGCTTGTCCTCACCAAAGCAACGGGCCAAGGAGCCCTTACCACCTAACGGGGAGGCGACACTTGTGCCACAAGAGAAGAGAGCACTAAACGAGCACGGGGAGAGAGGCTGTCCCTTCACACAGACACAGACTATGTGTCTTGTTTTACAAACGGAAGGTAACATGTCCCCACCACACAAGTAACAGGAGTAAGTGCGGCCATCCTCTCATCTACGACACGCACTCAAGACGACTGTCTTCCATCCCAACACGCAGCTCCAGCCCCCTGTCCCCACCCTCAGATACTGCACATCCGCGCACGCCCCGACACAACAAGTGACCAAGCCTTCGACTCATGTGTATTTTGAAGTGGTCCAACACTGAGACTCATTCAAAAACAAATCACTCCTGGGAGAATATAAATTTAGAGAGTTACACCAACCTGATGATCATGGAAAGATCATCTCCCAAAGCAGAATTAAAAACACACAAACCTTTTTTTCTACCTGGGAGGCAGACTTACAAAGCTCGCTATCTCTGATACTCATGCACCTTTTAAATTGTCCAATCCTTCCTGTAAATACTAACAAAAATACATCATGAATTTGTCCTTTTTAAAGAACAACTTGGGCAGGAAAACACCATTAGTATTTAATTAAGGATAAACTAACTCTGGTGAAAGCACTGGAAAATGCAATGAATACAATAAATACAAGATTGAAGGGCAATTTCTAACATATCATTCTAAGAAGAAAGATAAAAGGAGAAAACACTTCAAATTTAAGGCAAAAGAAAAGGTAAAGGAGTATAGCTCACTGGAGTAGCAGTGGCCACTGTGTAAGGCCCTGGGTTTGGCATCAAATAGTGCAAGAATACATACATTCACTGGTAAGGACAAATTTTAGAAATGTGCTGCGTATGCTGGCACATGCTTCTAATCCCTGCACTTGAGAGGCTGAGGCCTGAACCGCTGTGAACTCAGTCAGCCTGGGCTACAGAGGGAGTTAAAGGCCAGCCTGAACTAGAAACAAAACAGTAACGGAAAAGAAAGTCATGATTTGATAATGGAAAAATGTAAAAAGCGCTATATTATCAAGAACTTTTAAAACAGAATTTATATCTACAATAAATACATAAATGCATAAACATAATAGGATATATAAAAACTCTGCAAAGACAAGGATCAGCTTTTTTTAAATTTTACTAAGGCAAACAACATGAAATATGTAACATGTAGAACACTGTTTTACAAATATTCTTGACTGGAATCCATGGTAACAGATACATTTTGGATTATAATCCCAAATATATATTTTCTTAGTTGGATATGACTGAAACAAAAGTTTGAGAAACTGCTACTGTACCTAGAAATTGATTTTATGACACAAATACTTGTGGTTTACATTTTGGAAAAAACACTGACATCAACAGTACAACTGATCTATGTGGCATACAATCAAATCTATATTTAGATTATCTACTTTTCAAGCATCCTTGGAATGTTTCCAGAAATTAATTATATACTAAGTCACAAAGAAAATCTTGTAAATTCCCTAAAGACCTGATTATCTGTGAAAAAACAATAAAATTACAGGTAAATGTTAATAACATGCAACCCAAATTTTAGCTCTGGAAATTTTAAAGAGGAAAACAAAAACCACAGATATCATTTCTAAACAGCTCTCAAGTGAGAGGTGTACTGTATGCATCATGTCCACTATGTGTAATATTTCATTACAGTATATGAGCTAAAATAGTCTGATAAACTAATATCTAATTACCCCTGAGGCTGAGTCATGAGGATCACAAGCTAAAGGCCAGCCTGCAGTACATATCAAGATCCTGTCTCTGGGGCGGGGAATTAGCTCAGTGGTTCCAGTGCCTGTCTTGCAAGTGCAAGGACCAGGGTTCGATTCTCCAGCAATCACATACAATTCTGGGTGTGGAGACTCACGCCCAGCAGCAATCGGTACCACATACCACAGTGCCGGGCGTGGTGGCTCAGGCCTGTAATCCCAGCACTTGGGAGGCAGAGGCAGGAGGATTGCTGTGATGTGAGTTGGAGGCTGAGCTCAGGGCCAGCCTGAACTACAAAGCGAGACCACGTTGTCTCAAAAAAAAAGATCCTGTCTCAAAAACTGGAACAAGGCTCTCAATTCTGATCCACTGCGTTGGTTACAGTTGAGAGTCCCTGCTCGAGCTTGTTATAAAGACCCTCGGGTGCTTAAAAAAAAAAAAACTTGAAACAAAAGCAACTAATATATGATTTGACAAACAGATAAACAACCCATGAGATACAAAATTACATGGTAATTCAGACAATTAATAACAGCATTTTAAGGTTAAGAAGGATTTTTCAACAAATGATTCTGGGACTAATTAACTAGTATATAACGAACCATGGAGAAAATCTTATCAATCTCTTTTGATCCCTTACAACTCAATAAATTTCAGATTAAACTCACAAGGCAGAGACTCCAATTCACACGCTTTAGGCTGCTTATCCTTAAAGATTAACAGAACAGCTATGGGTACAGTTTAGTGGGAGATCCAGTGATCAGGAACAGGAATCCTAGATTTAATCCCAAGGACCCAAAACAGAACACTGTACAGAAAGCAATAATTACTGTCAAGAATGTGGGGAAACCAGAACTCTACACAGTGGACAGAAATATTAATGGTGCAAACTATAGAACAGTAGCACAACTTCTCAAAAATTTAAACACAGAATGACCACACATGATCTAGAAATTCCAGTTCTGAGCACATACTGGCAAGAACCGAAAGCAGAGGACTGAACAGAGATCTGTGCACTGCACAGGAGTCCAGAGGCGGGGCACCGAGTGTGCATTTGTGGAGGGTGGATACTCAACACGGCCTACGTGCGCCACGGGGCTTTCCTTAAGCAGTTCCAACAAATGCCACATACCATACCATGAATGAACCCTGCGGATAACAAGCTCCATGGAACAAACTTATCAAAAAGACCAACAGAAACCAGGCATCATGGCCCCAATCTGTCCTTCTAGAATTCTATAGTTTGTACAAAAGGAAAATATAGAAACATTTAAGATACACTTAAGAACTTAAAGAGTACAACTCAGTGGTACAGCATTTACCTATCATGCATGAAACCCTGGATTCACTCTCCAATAACAAACAACACCCAAAACCAAAAGCAATGACAAAATTTTCAATGAGTATTTATTATACCTTCTATTAGAATAAGCCAGCACTATCTTCTTTACTAAGCACTACTTTTCCACTAAGCAAACTAAAGAAACAAAGACTACCTGTGGATAGTGATCATTCTTCACATTTTAGCCACACATACCTGGAAATGACTTGTATTGACTGTCCAGTGATTACAGAACTGTGCAGCTAAAATGCATGCTATGGTGGCACACGCCCACATTTGCACTCAAGAGGCTGGACCAGATTGCCCAGTTCAAGACCAGCCTTGCTGCAAAACAGCTTGTCCCAGGGAGAGCTGCTACTCAAAGGATCAGAGCAGTGAAGCTTTTTAGGTAGAGCAGCCAGAGAGGAGTTCAGCTAACAATGCTGATGACTCATCTAAGGTGACACCGTCTGAAAGTGACGGAGCAGTGCTCTGGAGGGGTAACAGATACAAGTGGTTTTTGTTTGGTTTTTTTTTTTTTTGAGACAGGGTCTGGCTTTGTAGTTCAGGCTGGCCCTGAGCTCACTATGTAACCCAGGCAAGCCTGGAACTCACAGCAGTCCTCCTGCCTCTGCCTCCTAAGAGCTACAATGACAGGGGTGCGCCACCAGGCCCAGCACTGTGGTATGTGGTACTGACTGCTTGTGGGCATGAGTCACCATGCCTGGCACTGTGGTATGTGGTTACTGGAATCAAACTGGGGACTTTGAGCTTGCCAAGCAGATGCCCAAATCACTGAGCTAACTCATAGGCCCAACAGATACACTTTTTCCTTACTAGTAACTTATTTTCAACAAAGTATCACTTTCAACAATTGAATCTATTTCACCACTTTCCTCTATGCACATCCTCAAAATGACCACGTATTCTTAATCTCTTTCAATTTTCTTCCAGGTAAAATGTATTTCAATTCCTTCACAAAACTGAACAAACTGCTTTAGTTCTCATCCTCTCAATACCTCGTGCTTTGGTACCTCATTCCTCTTCTATTATATTCTACCTCCTAAAATTTTTTTGCTGGAGGGCCAGGGATTTAGCTTAATGGTTCCGGCGCCAGTCTTGCAAGCGCAAGGGCCTGGGTTCGATCCCTGGTAACCACATACCACACTGGGTGTGGAGACTCACGCCCAGCAGCAATCAGTACCACATACCACAGTACCGGGTATGGTGGCTCACGCCTGTAATCCCAGCACTCGGGATGCAGAGGCAGAGGCAGGCAGGAAGATTGTTGTGATGTGAGTTTGAGGCTGAGCTCAGGGCCAGCCTGAACTACAAAGTGAGACCCTGTCTTAAAAAAAAAAATTTTTTTTTTTTGCTGGAGTTCCTATCAAACTGCTACTCTTTTCTTCCTTGAAAAAGTATAAGCTTTAGCTTGTCATTGTTCTGAAACTGTCAAAAGCCAACAGTAAATAGGCACAGTGGTGGGAGACTGAGGCAGGTAGACAAGTTCTAAAGTCAGTCTTGGTTTTCAAGACTCAAAAGTGTAAACTGGAGATAGAATTCAATGTGAAGGAGGTCTTGGGTCCAATTCCTAGTGCCCTCCTGCCTCATGCACACAATTCACAGACGTGGGCCAGGCATGATGGTACACACTTATATCCCCAGAGCTCAGGAGGTTCAGGCAGAAAGACTGAATTGACATTAGTGTGGACTACACAGCAAGTTCAAGGCCACCCTGGTACATAGTAGTATTTTTACTCATTTTTGGGTTTTTGGGGTTTTTTTTTATGTTTTTTTGAGACAGGGTCTCGCTTTTGTGGTTCAGGCTGGCCCTGACCTCAGCCTCCAACTCACATCACAATCCTCCTGCCTCTGCCTCCCGAGTGCTGGAATTACAGGCGTGAGCTACCACGCCCGGCACTGTGGTGTGTGGTACTGGTTGCTGCTGGGGTGAGTCTCCACACCCAGTATTGTCTGTGGTTACTGGGGAATCGAACCCGGGCCCTTGCGCTTGCAAGACAGGCACTGGAACCACTGAGCTAACTCCCCGGCCCCACATTTTTGGTTTTTTGAGACAGGTGTTTACCAGGTAGTTCAGCCTGGCCTTGAATTTACTATGTAGTCCAGGATTCTGTCTCGGCATTCTAAGTCCTGGAGATTACAAGCATATGCAACCACACTGGACTGATAAAAATCTCATCTCCAAAACAAAACAAAACAAAAAAACCAAATAATAGTACAAAAATATCTATTCTTCTTTAGAATAATCATTTCTATAAGCCAAATATTCTTTCTACTCCTAGTAGGATGGATTCCAGCCATTTCTAGTATCTAGGTTTCAAAATTCTAAAGGCTGAGAATGATCACATGATTCCTAAAGCAACCAGTTTCTAAGAACTTATGTATAAGAAGAAATCTCAGTAAAAAAGAGTATGCTTAATAAAGGAAAACATATTCTGATTAGAAAAAGCAATTTAAAAATCTCCTATTATAAATACTGGTAAGTAAAACATTCCACTGAAATCTGGTTTATAAGTGCTTGTCGATCCCATATTCTAAGTGCCTTGTCTAATGCCCCATCTTTAACCAAAATCAGCACACGGTGGCCACCAAGGACTCAATAGTTGCTACTTAAACCCCAGCCTTTCTGCTCTGGTTAAAACTACATAAGAATAAATGAAAGTGTTCCCTGAAAAACCTAAACAAACCTGAAAGTTTAGACAATGACTACACTGTTATGCAAATCAAACACACAGAAAGAAAGTACTCAGCAAACACTTCTGTTTAAATGCCTTTGGGTAAGGTTAGGTATGCTTGTAATCTGCACTTGAGAGGCTGAGGCAGGAGGATAGCCATAAAGATAGCTAAGCAGGCTAGTCTAGGCTATACAGCGAATTCAAGGCCAGACTGAACTACAGTGAGATCCTGTGTCAAAAAACTAACAAAATCTTCCAGTTTAAACCTGGTATGCAGTGCAAGCCTGTAATTCCAGCACTCAAGAAACTGACACAGAAGTAGTCCTGTGAGTTTGAAGCCTGCCTTCCTAGTGAGTTTAAGGGCTAGCCTGAACTACAGAGATCCAGTCTCAAAAAACCAAAAAGCTGTGCCAGAGAAGTAGCTCACTGGCACCTGACTTGCCTGGAAAGCACAAGGTCCTGAGCTTGATCACTCGTATTACAAAAAAAAAAAAAACCACACAAAATATCCTTCAGTTTAGGATCAATCCAAACGATAGATGGATGAAAGGAAAAACAAATTTAGATAGGTTCAAAACTCCTTAAGCCTGTGAAAATCTGACTTATCACTTAATCTAATCTGTCAATTATTCCACCAACTTTTCTTGCACCAAATAATTTTAAAGTAATAAGTGGGCCAGGGATTTAGCTCAGTGGTTCTGGTGCCTGTCTTGCAAGCGCAAGGACCCGGGTTCGATCCCCAGTCACCACATACCATACTGGGCATGGAGACTCACGCCCAGCAGCAATCAGTACCACATGCCACAGTGCGTGGTGGCTCACGCCTGTAATCCCAGCACTTGGGAGGCAGAGGCAGGAGGATTGCTGTGATGTGAGTTGGAGGCTAAGCTCAGGGCTAGCCTGAACCACGAAGTGAGACCCTGTCTCAAAAAAATAAATAAATAAATAAATAAAATAAAAATGAAATAAAATAATTTGTAAGCTGTGTCCCATGATTGCACCATTTAAAAGAAGACTACTAGCAAACAAAGATATCAAGAACAAAGAAATAGCTGGCAATTTAGCTCAGTGGTTCCAGTGCCTGCACTGCAAGCACAAGGTTCCAAGTCTGATCCCTGGTTAAAAAAAAAAAAAAAAAAAGGAAGAAATATATTGCCCATCTTTTAGGGCAAAATAAAGTTGTCTGTGAATACACAACTGGGTCATACAACAATTACTCAAGGTTCTACAACAAGGTGTTGCTAAACGAGGACCTGTGTATAGTACTGTATGGACATCACAATATTCGGAACAAAGAAATGGTCAAAGGAAATTCCAACTCAAAGCTTGGCTTTTATTTGCATAACTCTTACATGTAGCGTTGTAATGTAAGCACAACACTATATTACTGTACAATACAATCAGAAAACATTACAGTATTATATAAACAAAGTGTACTGTTAAAAAAAAACACATTGAAGTTACCCCCTAAAAAGACTCGTAAGTCCCAGGAGCAGGGTGAAGGTTTGAACTGCTGCTATAAGAATGTCTGCATTTAGTTTTGCATCAAAAAGAAACAAAAAAAAGTGCATTACAAGCCAGGTGTGGTTGTGCATGCTTAGAATTCCAGCTCTCTGGGAAGATGAAGCAAGGAAATTTCTAGCCCAGCCTAGGCAATTCAGCAAAACTGTCTCAAAATAGGAAGTAAAGCCGGGCATGGTGGCTCACACCTGTAATCCCAGTAGTCAGGAGGCAGAGGCAAGAGGATTGCCTTGAGTTCAAGGCTAGTAGTCTGGGCTACAAAGTGAGTCCCGGGCCAGCCTGAACTATAAAGTGAGATCATTTCAAAGAACTAAAAAAAGAAGTGAAAAGAGGGCCAGGGATGTGGCTCGATGCAAGAGCCCTGGGATTCAATCTTTTTTACCCTCCCCAATCCCTGAAATAAACATTAAAACATTTAACATTTTTCTCACCATTCATTATATAAATAATGATTTATGGCCAGATGTAGTGGTACATGCTTGTGATGCCAGTAATTAGGAGGCTGAGGCAGGATCACCATAAGTTTAAAGCCAGCCTTGGCTACATAGTGAGTTTAAGGCAGGCCTGAACTACATCACAAGACTCTATCTTAAAAACAAAAACAAAGACTGAATGCTTGGATTTGCATTCTGGCTCTACCAACTCCCTAACAATCTCTCTCAATATCATTTCTGCAAAATGTAAACAATATTTACCTGATAGAATTATGGTGCAAGCTGTTAAAATGTAAAGGGCTTGGCACTAAGCTTAAAAAAATCGTAAGAACTAAAAATTAATGGCCAGTCATGGTGGTGCACAACTGTAATCCTAGCAATTAGATCTTAAATTCGAGGCCAGCCTGGGTTACACAGTAAGACTCTTATCTCAAAAAACAAATAAACCAAAAACCACAAACAAAAAATAATTTTAATTGTTAGCTTTTCAAGAAACATAGGTTAGGATGGGAATTTTAATTCTAGACTTATCCTCAGACCCTCTTATCTATAGCCATCTGCCAAAGGGTTAAAAAGGATTTATTTGTTCACCCTAAGAATATCAATCATTTGCCTGCATTCTGGAGATGCCCATGAAGCCAAATGCAAACAGTATGCAAAAGTGATCTGGCCTTTGCTTGTATACAGGGGCTGCCTTTAGGCTCCGAACGAACTACCTACAGCAGGTGACCAGTATTTTTTGGAAGAACAATGGAGATTAATGAAAACCTGCGGCCAAATAACAGCCCCAAAATCTACTACAGAACTGATCAGGTACATTTCTCTGTAAGTAGCCATTCTGACCTCAGGTTGACCTAAATTCTGCCGTAACTTCCAGCACGGGTCTGTATTGCCAGAACTCAGGCAAAAAGTCAAACAAGGGACAGGCGCTCCCTCGGAGGTCGTCCAAGGTGGCTGCAAGGTACATTTCGAATGCAAACTGGAGGGCAATGTATCATTATGATGACATTTAAGAATGAAAACCAGCCTCCCTCTGCCTTTCATCCTCAGAACACACTTCCGGTGCTACATCAATCCGCATCATTGTAACTCACCTGTTTTTTCAGTTATGTCTGAATCAGGGGTGTTTGCCCTGCTCAATTCCCCTTCAGCATTCTCTTCTTCTGCACTAAGAGATATAGGCGAGGAAGGACCAGGCTGGGTGGGCTGGGGGGTTTGGGGGCTCGCTTCGGACGCTTCCTCCACCTTAATCCTTTTCTCAAAGCGAAAACGGTCCAAGTTGAACAGATTCATTTTGGTGCAAACCACCACGCTGGGGGCTGGGGGCTCTGAATGAACTATCTGCAGGGTAGGATAGGAAGAGGAAAAGAGGCCATGAAGACAATGTACAACAAAGCCGCCGACCGCGCCTCGCTCTCCGGCGAGGACTGGCCCGTGGAGGGCCGCGATGGCTGCGCGTCATTGTTCGCCGCCGAGGTGGGCAGGGCGCCCAGTCCACGCGCCGCCGCCCGCCGCCCGCCGCTCACCCGCGCGGGCTCGCTCCCCGTCCAACCCCCGGCAGCCAGCGCGCTGCGCACAGGCCGCCCGCCCGGCGCCTGCCGCGAGAGGGCCGCGGACCCGCGTGTCGGCGCCGCCGGGACAAAAGGCGCCCGAGGCGGGGAGCGGCGCAGGCCGCGCGGCGAGCCAGCCCGGAAGTCGACGCGGCGCGGTCCCAGCTGAGGCAGCCCACGGGGCCGCGGACGCGCCGGGAGGCAGAGGCAGGGCGCGCGCAGGCATCGCCGCCGGCGCTCACCCCGCTTCTCTCCGCAGCACTTACAGTGTTGCAGTCTCGACGTGATGTAACAAAGGCTGAAGGAAAAGAATCGGCCCCGGAGTGCGCGACGGTAGCCGGGCCGGGACCTCCCGAAGCGGTGCAGACACCTAGCGAGCGCGCACTGATGACGCAACGCGCAGCCTGGGCTGCTTTCTGGGCAGAAGACGCTGAAGCGGAAAATGTCTCCGCGCGCGCTGTTGTCATGGTAACTTGAGCCCTCCTCTTCGCCCGGTTGCAAGGTTGGAGCCTGAAGCCGCGTTTGGGTCAGCTACAAAGTTATTAAAAAGCATAGTGTAACAAATAGCATCATAATAACATTCGTACATGTATGTATTTACAACTCGCATAAGAATGTACTGCTTTAAGTGTATCTCAATCCTTGCCACATTTTTACAAGAACTGAGGCCTGCAAATGTCAAATAATTAAAGGCAAATGGGATGGTGTTAAATCACGCAGCATTCCTGCTGTTGGCAGAACTGGTCTTGAAGAGAAGGAATGGCAGTCTACCTATCGCAAAGGAAATAATATTAGGAATCTTTACTCTTTTTTGTTTCAGCGTTAATTTTGGGGGCTTTAATTTAATTTATGGTAGGCGTTTTCCTGAGAGAACTTGCTTAAACAATTAGTCTGACAGGTAATTCGGCCAGTGTAAACTTAGGTTGAATCCATTGCATTTTATAAACAGCTGAGCGCATATTGGCTCCCGCCTTTAATCCCAGAATTCCAGAGGCTGAGGCAGAAGGGAAGCTGAACATCAACGTGAGACTCTGTCTCAAAACAAACGAAAAACAAGCCTCCATTTTTATCGAGCACCTATATAATCGACTGTGTGGACCCAGAAAATCCAAAATTGGAACCTGAAAATTTGAGATTTCCATTATGCCTATCTTTGATATCCCTTGCCTGTGTCCGGTGGGTCTGGGGTCAACAACGCATCCTCAGGATTTTCCTGGGCTTCTCTCCATCTCGAATATAAAAGAAGGAAGAGGACTCAAGACTGTCACAAAGCCAGAGTAACTTGATTGGCAGAAGGAAGCAGCCAGTACAAAGCTCCTGGGCAGATTGCGCCCAGAGCTGTTCTGGGTTGTAGGGGCCCGTCTCCCCATTACCCCTCCCCTCCAGTCACCACGTTGCTGGATGATGGGCTGTTGCTGGAGGTTGGTTTTTCCTGAGCTAATGAAGGGAACTTGGGTAGGCAGTGTCCCTCGCGCTACGGCAAACCCAAATCTATCAGCTTCCGAAGAAAATCCCCAAAGCTGCTTGAAAACTGCTTCCCTCTGTACCTGTTTTTTTCTGCTTCTAAAAGGACCCGGGAGACCTTACCCAAAGGTCGCTCTGTTCCTACGACGTGAAATGGTTTGGCTTTATGCATACAAGTTAAAGGATGTAATTAAAGAATGTATTTACCTTGCCAAGCAAGCTCATACTTACCTGTAATCCCATTCACTCTGGATGCTAAGGCAGGACGACGATTCCAGCTGTGAAACCGGGCTGGGCAGGCGAGTGCGACTATGCCGCCACGGGCCTGCTTCTTAGTGAAGTTCTCTCCCGGCATGCTCAAGGCCTTGTGTTCATTCCCCAGGACTGAAAAAAGTTATTGAATCATGACGTGTACCTGTAATGAACCAATAAAGATTTCAATTTAAAAAAATAAAGTCATGCTATCTAAAAGGCAAAAAAAAAAAAAAAGTTGATACAGGAGAGAAATTGGAAAACTACCTTTCCACTCATAATGGAGAGGAAAAACAGAAAGATGAAAACAGTAAGCTTTAAGAAAGTGATAAATGTAGAAGTTAGGGCACTGAGAAGTAACTTTTAATTGGTATGATTAATTGTGCACATACCCTAAGGAATAATGAAAAATATAATTGAAAATCTTTGTGCACTTTCTTTGATTAGGCTACAAGTGACAGAACTCACTGCATTCGAAGCAGAATCAATTGTCAATCCTGAAGACTTTAGATTTCAAGAATTAAACATGTCTTACAAGTATTTTCCAGGAAATTCATCCAACCTGTAAAAGTAAAAACAGAGGCCGGGGAGTTAGCTCAGTGGTTCCGGCGCCTGTCTTGCAAGCGCAAGGGCCCGGGTTTGATTCCCCGGTAACCACATAACAATACTGGGTGTGGAGACCCACGCCCAGCAGCAACCAGTACCACATACCACAGTGCCGGGCGTGGTGGCTCACTCCTGTAATCCCAGCACTCGGGAGGCAGAGGCAGGAGGATTGTGATGTGAGTTGGAGGCTGAACTCAGGGCCAGCCTGAACCACAAAGGCGAGACCCTGTCTCAAAAAAGCTAAAAAAAAAAAAAAAAAGTAAAAACAAAAAATCAGGAAAAGTATTGCTACCAAACTGAATATTAGACAGTAATGATGGAGCATCTTACAGAGATTATAAATCAATCATTTTTTAGATCACAAATGTATTATCTATTTATGGAAGAAAAAGAAGAAACAACCTTTTAGAAATATTCCTGAAAACATAAATCCAGATGATAAAGGTGAATGAAGATTTCAAGAATGGAGAATTCATAGTGTAAAAATAATTCATAATGTATCAGTTGACTATCCAAAATTTTAGTAACATAAAACAATAAGCTTTTCTCTTTCATGCATCTAGTGAATAGCTAGTGTGGCTCAGCTTTAGGATGCAGTGCTTACACGGGGTTGATGTTCAGTAAATATTCACTGAGTAAACAAAAACTTTTAATGCATAGATTAAGCTGGTATTATGGTACACATCTGTAATCCCAGGATCCTGGGAGGCAGAGGCAGGAGGATTGGAAATTTGAGCCCAGGGAACAACTTCATGATTTAGCAAGACTCTGCCTCAAAGTAAAAAATAAATAAATAAAAAGGGCTAGGTGTAGCTCAATGTGAAGGTCTTGATTCCAATCTTTATACTGATAGGTAGATAGATAGATAGACAGAAAGATAGATATACTATAGATAGATAGATCCAGTGAAGCAGACACGCAGCCACAGAATGTAAAGTAAGTTATCTTCCATGAAAAGAACAACATAAATCTGAGTTTAAGTCTCTAAAGAGTTGACCAAACTCAATAAAGTAAAAGAAAAAAATACATTAGGGAATTTAAACTAGATTCAACACATAAATAAGCAAACATGGTAGATAATACCTTATTAGAAATTGGCAGTGAAAAAGGAAAACAAAAATAATAATCAGTAAACAGATTTCAAGAAAAATTACATGTTGAAAATAAGCAAAGAAGATCCAACATAATTATAATAGCAACACCTAACAAAGGAAACCAAAGCAAAAGAAGAGAAAAAAAAAGACTAAAAATTATAATCCAAAGAATATTTTCTGAAAATTGTAAAGATTTGAAACCATATGTTGGAAAAGCCACATTAATTATCTGTGAGTATAACCTGCACGGGCCGCTCTAGGACATGTTCTAGTAAAATTAGACTTTAAAGGAAAAAGAAGTTCCTACACATTTAGATAAAAACAAGCAACTCACAAGAAGTTATGTTATCATCAGCTCTTCCCATAGCAAATCTTTATGTCAGAATACCATGTATACTCAAGAGTGTGATGGAACCCAGGAATTTTATGACAAGCAAAAGTACCTTTCAAATATGAAATCATGAACACAATATTCACGTCATAGAAGAACTCTTTGGCTATTGTTCAGTAATACTGAGTTGCCTATCAGAGCATGAGCTTTATAAAACCAAAATATGTATGGAGACATGGATATAACCATAGATATTGAGCATTAGCTGTGTAGTTACATACAGAGCACAGATAATATGAAGTTTAAAATGAAAACGCTGCAGTGGCTACCCCACTATGATCTGAAAATGTACAGCTTTTAAATGGAGAGAGAAATCCCAGTCCGTGGAAGGCTAAGGCAAGAGGATTCTATGTTTGAGGCCAGTCAGGGGCTATGTAGTGAGATCATGTTGCACAATTCCCAAAATAAGTCAATGACTAGAGTAGAAGGGAAAGGGTTGGTTGCGCAGTTCAGTAGTAGACGGCCTGCCTCGCATGTGTAGCTCTTGAGTTTGATTCCCACTACTGGGTGGAGGTGGGTGTGGTGAAATTGATTGAGAAGAAAAGGGTAAGAACCTATGCAAATAGGTATTTTTTTAAAAAAAAGTTTTCAGTAATTGCATTGGAGGTTTTGCTATTATTCAGAGACTAATGTGTGCATGCTGTTGGATAAAGCAAATGAATAATTATATCCAGTTTATTTCCTGGTTTTCGTTGTTGTTACTTTTTTTTTTTTTTTTTTTTTTTAGGTTTTTTGAGACAGGGTCTCGCTTTTGTGGTTCAGGCTGGCCCTGAGCTCAGCCTCCAACTCACATCACAATCCTCCTGCCTCTGCCTCCCGAGTGCTGGGATTATAGGCGTGAGCCACCACGCCTGGCACTGTGGTATGTGGTACTGGTTGCTGCTGGGTGTGGGTCTCCACACCCAGTATTGTTATGTGGTTACCGGGGAATAGAACCCGGGTCCTTGCGCTTGCAAGACAGGCGCCGGAACCACTGAGCTAACTCCCCGGCCCCTGTTGTTACTGTTTTTTGATGAGCAGGATTCGCACATGGGAAGAACATGGGTACAGCTGAAATACTGAGAGATTCCTGTGTAAAAGGAGTGGTGCTGTGGAGTGCAGCTGTGCGTACAAACCTGTGAGGTTTTACATATGTGCACATAGCCATTTGTTTCCTTACTATGTCCACTGAAAAGGCCTACATCACCAGCCCTTAAAGCACATTTTAGTCTATGGCACTAACTGGGAGATAAAAGATGAATTTCTCCCTAAGTCATTCCATCTTCCTCATACTGCATGTTTAAATTTGGTCATAAAAACCGCTCCATCAAAAAAATTCAAAATGACAGTGAGACCCAGGAAAATATGAAGAAGGTGATAAGAAGAAGAGGTATACTTTAGATATGAGAGCATTTTATACTATAAAAATGCTGACCTGCTAGAAAGATAAAGAGATTGCTAAGGGGTAGGGGCAAGAACATGCACAAAACAGGAACCAAACCTAAGTGGGATCTGCCAGTTGACCAAAGTAAGGTGGGATCAATGTGCGAGATGTAAAATATACAGGCAGTAGAGGAATGAATGTCCTGGAGATGTCAATAGAAATTCCAAACCTAGGAGGCTACCTGCAAAAGATTATCACTCATGGGGAAAAAAACCAGGTCCTAACTTTGTTGGATGAAAGGTTACAAGGACTGGGCTAAATGGGACTCATCCCTTTAGCTTCCAGGAGCCCATGGCCACAAGGCGACTACTGGGCCAACTGATGGACTTCCTGGTAGATGAACACTTAGTAATGACACAGCCCATTGGGCCGTCATGCCAAAATCATGTAACCCTTATTGGAGCCACTGGGGTTGCAGAAAAGAAGCCATTTTTCTGGTGTTAGAGGTATGTCATAAGGGGGAAAAAAAAACAGGTCCAACATGAGTTCCTCTATCTTCCAAACTGCCCCAGTTCCCCAGCTGGAAAAAGACTTCACAAGTTGTGGGGTCCCCTGAGGCTAAACAACGCTGGCTCCATCAAGGAAGTACAAGGCAGCACTAAACGGCGGGCCCCTCCGGGCCACTGTGATTAAAGGAAAACAAATAGACAAAGACTACCCCCTGTGGGGCTGGTTTGGGGAGGTTGAAAACAAGGAAGTGGGGCTGTATAAAAGGGCTGAGAGCGCTGGCAATAAAGGCTTCTCCACCATTTCGTCTCCGCGTGATGACCCCCGCCCGTGGTTCGATGCCAGATGAGTAGCCCTCGGAACAGGACCCAACAACAAGTTGCCCAACTAGATTGCCTTTGGGCCTCAGAAAAAGATGACTTTGAGTCTTACTCACCCAGAGGTCACGGTATTGATCCTTACCTTCCCAAATGCTGAGAAACAGAGGCAGTACTTAGATAAACTATCACAATGAGGAGCAAATAATTATGTGGGCTGGCACATAAGATTCCTGGTATGGGCTAAAGATAACCCACCTGGGCTGGCTATAAATCAAATAGTGGTAATTATAGAATTAAAACCGGGGAAAATTGCAGTTTAAATTCACCATTCCCCCCTTCCCTGGGAAGCCATGTGATGCATTCCAAGGACATTCAGAGTGGCTTTTAGAACATGGAATCTTGACACTTCAATGAGACTCATTCCAGCAAATGCTGCCTGGCTTCCTTGCTGGAACTGGAAAGGTGCCCTTTCTCTGTCTCCACCTTGCACCGATCAGCCCATCTTTGCATTTCAGTGGGAGGATCCTCTTGCACATAAAAGTACAGTTTAAAAAAAAAAGTGCAGATAACCTGGACTAGGCTTCCCCAAGGGTCCCAAAACTCTCCCATAGTCTTTGGAGAGGTAGTGTCCACCCACCTCAAAGCGTTCATCACACCAGAGCACAGCTGCGCCGTTGTGCGATGTGTCAGTGACCTTTTAGCAACTCCAGCCTAAGAGGACCGCTATCAGGAAACTGAAGATCCCTTTATTAACTTTGGAGGTTTCGATGTAAGGTATCCAAGAATAAGGCACCAATTTTCCTTTAAGAGGTCAAATTTCTAGGCTTCATAAAGACTTAAGGAGAGCACCAACTAGGCATGGAGTGAAAGCAGGCTGTTTGTGCCCTCTGAACCACAACCACCTGGCACCAGATATAAGACGGTTTCTGAGGATGACAAGATTTTTCCATATCTGGACCCTAAGTTTCTCACTTCTAGTTAAGCCTCTATAAAAAACCACAAAGTGTGTGTGCGTGTGTGTGTGTGTGTGTGTGTGTGTGTGTGTGTGTATGTGTGTGTGCAGGGCTCCTCTTAAAAACCTGAGCAGAAGACTTCCTTCCTGTATATCAGTAAACAAGAGGAAATGGCCATACGAGTCATCACCCAGGTCATGGGAGCCTACCATTGTCTAGAGGCATTCTTGTCAAAACAGCTGGACTTGGCTGGGCATGATGGGTCATGTTGTCATCCCAGCACGTGGGAGGCAGAGGCAGGAGGACTGCTTTGAGCGCTGAGGCTCGCCTGGGCTACACGATGAGTTCAAGGCCAGCCTGAACTGCAAGCTGACTTGGGCACAACAACTGACTGTCTGAGTACCACATTCTCATAACCTGAATGGACCGGAGGAATCACCACTGATTATCAGATCTGAAGATGACTCAGTATCGAGGACTCCTGGGTAAAAATCCTCACATAACGAGAGACCCAGTGAACACTCTTAATTCAGCTACCCTGCCCCCAGTTAAATGGAAGATCTTCTTCATGCTTAGAAATCCTGAACAAAGTATTCTCAAGCTGAGGGGATCTCAGATCACCCCCTCGGACATCCAGATGTGGAGTATTTCACAGAGGGAAACAGTTTTGTGCTGGATCTTACGGGCATGGTACATAATGGTGACATTCGATTCAGTGGTAGAGGCTCACCCTCTGTCTGCAGGAACTTCCGCCCAGAAGGCAAAACTAACACCCATGACAAGGGCTCTTTTGCTAGCAAAGGACTAGAAAGTGAACATCTAGACTGATTCCAAATATGCCTTTACAACATGACATGAACACGGAATATATCGAGATTTATAGCTATATAAAAATAATCTTGTATCTTACCACTGAATTGCTGGAGGAAAAAAAAATACAAAATTTTTTTTTAAATTATGAGATACCTAAAGGCCCTGGGAAAAGTGACCATTGACACGACAGGAGACAGCAGAGTACTGGAGGAGCCGAAGAAAACCAAAGGATAGACAGAAAAAACAAACAGGGCTTCTACAATGGCCCCACAATCCAGAGACCAGCCCTAGGCATGCCCCGCATCCTGCAGCCTCCTTTCCTGGAAACCCCAAATTCCTCTTCAAATAAAAAAAGCCTAGTTTGCCCAAGAATCTGGTAAATATGTGAGGAGAAAATGATGGAAGTTCTCTGGCAATCTCCAAACTGATGGCCCCTAGGTTTGTAAAACAGTTTCCTTGGGGTCTTACGTGGAAAAACAAACAAATCCTAAAGTTGATGCGAGGCTGTCATTTCTATGTGCTATGACTCACTGGCACCACAGGGGTTACTTGTAAGTAAGGCTTAATCTGGATCCAAAACAACTTAAGTCAAGGGCCCACCTGCTCTCCAGGGACTCAAGATGCAGGTGCTAGCCACCCTGTGGAAAACTTGGTGTAGACAACTGAACTACCTTGGGAGGGATGCTATCAATGCACGTTGGTGCTCATCTGAGCCTTCTCAGGATGGATTAAAACTTTATCCTCCTGAACAAAAGAGGCACACAAGGTGACAAGGTACTATTTTTTTTAGGCTTTTTTTGAGACAGGGTCTCGCTTTGTGGTTCAGGCTGGCCCTGAGCTCAGCCTCAAACTCACATCACAGCAATCCTCCTACCTCTGCCTCCCAAGTGCTGGGATTACAGGTGTGAGCCACCATGCCCGGCACGGTGGTATGTGGTACTGGTTGCTGCTGGGCGTGAGTCTCCACACCCAGTATTGTTATGTGGTTACCGGGGATCAAACCCGGGTCCTTGCGCTTGCAAGACAGGTGCCGGAACCACTGAACTAACTCCCCAGCCCTGTGTAAAGTGTTTTAGCAAGGTTAAAATAAAGTTCCTAGAATGTATGAACTATGAGATAGAATGTGGTGTGTGTGTGTGTGTGTAATTCAAACGTGAACACTAAATCCCCAGGAAAAATATATTGCTTCATGGGTCCCTATGGGATAGAACTCACCTTTTCAGTTAAAATAAGTACTTGTATATGGCTTCCCAACTCCTGTTGATTTTCTGTCACTTTGTTTTGTTTTTAAGATAGCATCTCACTGTGTAGTTCACGATGGCCTTGAACTATGTACCTTAGGCTGGCCTCAAACGTGTGGCACTCCCCTGCTTCAGCCTGCTGAATGTCTGAGTTACAGGGAAGAGCTGCTATTATAGATAGAAAAGCTAGTTAGATATGGCAGGCAGATAGATAGGGCAGGCCTTTGGAAAACTCACAAGAAAGGAGACTGCTACCAAAGGTAAGGAAATCAGCAGAACTCCCAGAAAATAGTGACTGATTGAGGCCTCATTCCCCTGAATAACCGAGAAATGGGGAGTCAAGGTCTAGATACACCCCATTCCTTCCCAGGAATGTAGAAATTGTAAATTCCCTGGGAAAAGGGGCCAGGAATTTTGGCCCACCTGGGATTAAAAAGACCCTATATGGGGCCGAGGATTTAGCTCAGTGGTTCCAGCACCTGCCTTGCAAGTATTAAGGACCCAGGTTTGATCCCCAGTAACCACAGAAGACCATGCTGGGCCTGGAGACAAGCCCACCAGCAATCAGAGCCACATACCGCCGGACAAGATGGCTCATGCGCTCGTGCTTATTATCCCAACACTCGGGAGGCAGAAGCAGGAGGATTGCTGTGAGTTCAAGGCTGAGCTCAGGGCCAGCCTGAGCTACAAGAGTGATTCTGTCTCAAAAAAAGAAGACCCTATACGACTTGATTTCTCATTGGACCCCGTTTGATCAAGATTGTTAAAACAACTGTACTTGTTGTAATTCCATTGGTTTTCCCATTTCTTTTGAATCTTATTGGAAGCCCCCACTTTACCCACTGGTTAACTGTTAATTTGTCCACCACCTTGAATCTTATTGGAAGCCCCCACCTTAAACCCGCCGCACCTCATGGCTTTGTTCCGTAAAAACTCTCTGAAAAGTGAGGGGGGGGGTTACCCACCTTTCCGGTTCCCCCTTCTGTCTCTCTTAGGCAGAAGCGTTCTTTCTCAATAAAATTTTCCTACTCGAACCTCCATCCATTGTCCTAACATTCATTCTTCGGTTTTAGAGCACGAGCTCGCGTTTTTAGTGGGGAGCTGGGCCTCGTTCTCCTGTGTCACTGCCATGCCCAGCTCTAACTGTAGGGACAGGGGTCTCTGGGTGAGAAAATAAAACAGGGACCTCCTGAGGTCGTCTAGCTAATCTAAGTAGAAATAACTGAAAACAAACTTTACTAGAGAGATTCCCCTGGGTAGCAGGTCAAAGACAGGTAGAAAAAGAGAGAAAACTCAGATAAAGAAAGGCATCAAATAGCCTTCATATTTGCACCAAGAGACCAGAAAAAGCTGACAGGCAGGACCCAGAGAGAAAACCAGGTGTGCAAAGGACAAGCCAGCACACCCACAGTAAAATACAGGAGAGGGGGAGGGGCTCGTCCCTACGCACTGACAGGCACACTTGCGTGCACGCGTGCTCACTCTAGAGTCACTCACTTATTACCCACTCTCGGTCCCTACAGCTACAGCGGTCTTCCACACGCCCGTTACTAACTGCAGGCTAACCAAGAGGGAGGCCCCCTTGCCAAGCAGCCGCCCAACCCAAAGGCAAGGCCTTGAAAAGGCAAGTGAAGAGAAGGCAGGTCAAGGACAAGTGAACAGGCTGAAGTTACCCTGGACCACCAGAAGGATGACGTCAGGCGACGTGCCCGGATGCCAGTCTGGTGAGGGCAAGTTCCGAGTGGGCGCGCCACTCACCCCTATAGGTCCGCGGGGGACAATGGGCCGTCCTTCATCTTTCCAGAGCCCCTGCCCTGAGTCCTCCTCCGGGCAGCCGTGTCTTCTCTCCCCTTTTTCCTTTTTACGGATCAAGTTTCTTCCTTTCCTTACGTTTTGTCCCTCTTAGGGTTGGATTGAGTTTTCATGGGGCGGGGGGAGCTCCAGGGACAGCAGAGCGGCGGTGCTCGACCCGCACGTGACACGCAGTTACCTGTTAGGTTTGGAGTGAGCTCCGCCAGAGTGCAGAGGACCCTCAGATCTCTTCCTTGAATGGAAGGGAAATAAATACTTTGTGGGAATAATGAAGCCATTTCAGCAAAGACCAGCCTTCCAATTCCGAACTGAATTCATTAGGAAACCAAACAAAACATAGCGACTGAGATGAAAAGTGAGATATGGAAATCTCATCTGCATCTTTCCTCAGCTTGGTATCTTAGAGCCAGCACACCTGTGTGCTAATGGAAACTCGTAGAAACTAATCAGACCCCATGCACTCAAATGTAGAATTGAAAAGGCGGTACCAAATCATACAAGTAAAGAAATCTTCCTCAGCAACAAGAAACTGGCCTCGTCTGTTTTCTTTTTTTCTTTCTTTTTTGAGACAGTATTTTGCTATGTAGTTCAGGCCAACCATGAGCTCACGGTGTACCCCGGGCTGGTGTCAAGCTCATGGTGATCCTCCTGCTTCAGCCTCCTGAGTGCTGAGATTACATATATCACCATGCCTTGCCTGACTGAATTTCAGGTTCTGTGAAGAATGTCATTGGTCTTCTCATGAGGACTGCAGTGGATCTGAAGATCACTTTTGGTAATACAGCCATTGTAACAATTCTACCAATGCATGATCATGGCTCGGGGACCTTTCCAATTCTGTTATCTTCTTCCATTTCTTTCCATTTTCACTGTAGCAGTCTTTTACATCTTTGGTTAGACTGATCTGCAGGTTTTTTGTTTTGTTTTTTAAAGATATGAATGAAATTACTTTCCTAATTTCTTTCTTTGCTAGTCCATTATTAGTGTGTAAAAAAGCTATTGATTTTTTAATATTGATTTTGGTTGTTTTCTTTTGAGACAAGGTCCTGCTAGGTAGTTCAGGCTGGCTTTGAACTCACCATGTAACCTGGGCCAGCCTCCTGCCTCAGCCTGCTGGTGCTGGGATTACAGGCATTCATGACAGCAGGCTTGGATGTTGATTTTGTATTCTGCTATTTTGCTGAATCCATTCATCAGCTCTAAAAGCCTTTTTTATTTTTTGTTTGAGTCTTTAGGATCTTCCAAGAATAGGTTCTACAGACGAGGATGATTTTATTTCTTCCTTTCCTATTTGTATCCCTTTTACTGCTCAGTTGCTTTCTCTGAAACTTCAAGGACTATACTGAATAGGAGTGGCAGGGTGGGCATGTGCCCTGTTCCTGACTTTGGAGGAAAGACTTTCAGTGTTCCCCATTCAGAAAGAGTTTGGCTGTGGGTTTGTCCCGTAGGGAGGAAAGAGCCTTCAGAGCGTAGTTTCTTCAGGACTTTCATCATGAAGCACTGCTGCATTTCTCTCAAGGTCCTGTGTGTCAGCTGAAGTTGAGATGATCACACGGCTTTTGTCTTTGGACTTAGGTTATTGATTGCTTGTGTTGAGCTATCCTTGCATCCCCAGGACAAAACCAATTTGACCATGGTGTGTGAATTTTTAAATATGTTGCTCCATACATTTTGAAAGTATTTTATTAAGGATTTTTGTGTCTATGTTCATCAAGGAAACTGGTCTATAATTTTCTTTCTGGTTAAAGCAGAATGAATTTTGGAAATATTCCCTCCTTTTTATTTCATTGAATACTTTGAAGAATGTTGATGTTGGTCTTCTTCAAAGGTTTGGTAAATATTAGATATTAGTTTACTTTTTATCACTGCTATTATGATTGTTATTTGGTTTGTTGAGACAGAACCTCACTAAAATTCTGGGTGGCCCTCTAGATTGGCTGAATTTGCAGTCCTCCTGCTTCGGCCTCCTTCATGCTGGAATTACAAACTTGTGCCCCCAGATCTGGCTAGAGTGAGCAAGCTTAGAATGCTGGGATCATACTTTGAAAGGGACTGTGGGTCTGTTACTTCCTCCTTCCCCTGCACTTTCCTTTCTTCTCTTTTTTCTCTTGAGACAAGGTCTCACTTTGTAGTTCAGGCTGGTCCTGAACTCAGCCTCGAATTCACATCACAGCAGTCCTCCTGCCTCTGCCTCCCACGTGCTGGGATTTCAGGTGTGAGCCACCAGACCCACACTGTGGTATGTGGTACGGATTGCTGGTGGGCGTGAGTCTCTACACCTGCCTTTGTTGTGTGTGGTTACCAGATCAATTTGGGATCTTGAGTTTGTAAGTCAGGTGCCCCTCCTTCCGAACCCTCCCTTCACTTTCTATTCCCGAGGTGACTGGCTTCCACATACTCCTACCATGATGTGCTGTTTTGCTACAGACTCTAAAACACGCAGCCAACTGCCTGGACTAGAAATGCCAGAGTTGTGATCCCTAAACTCTGTCCTTTATAAGTCTGTCATCTTGGTTATGTTCTTATAGAAAAGAGAAGTAGACTAACACATATTCAAAATATTTTTGGAAAAAAAATTTAAATTTCAAATAAAGCACATGGTACTTGACTATTAAGTATTTTTACGTTATGGAAGAAATTCCATATTCTCTGTCTTCCTTATTTGATTTTTTTCATCTAATTTTTTTGGCTTCCTTTTGTCTATTCATGTGTGTTTTACAGTTGTCAGATTAGACTGTCATAATTACTTTTCTTGTTGCTGGGACAAAATACTTCACAGCTAAAGTTAAAGGAGGAAAGGTTTGTAGAGGTTTCAGCCTATAGTCAGGTGGCTCCAAGGCAGGGCGGCACATGGCAGAGGGGCACTGCAGAGGAGAAATAGTCATTTACTTCTGAGCAAAATCACAAAGATGATGTTTTACCAACTAGACTTGAAGAAACTGACTCTTGAAAATATGTAGTGGCTATGACTTAGCACGTGTCTTAGCTGGTAAGAGACAGAACTAAGACTGCAAAGCAGACACATACTTTTCCAACTGCCCTGTTCATGCTATAGAAAATGCTGGCTTTTCAACTTGAGCTAAAGGAGGGTGTCGAGGTGCCCACTTGTATTTCCAACCCTGGTGAGGCTGTGGCAGAAGGAGCTGAGGTTAACCTGGGCTACCTAGTAAAGTCATTCCCCAAACAAAACAACAGAACAAAATTGGGATATAGCTTTGTGGTGGAGCATTTGCCTGGAATGTGTGAAAGCCTTAGCTGAATCATCAGACTATAAAAAGTGGAAAATAATATGAATAAAAAATAAACTTAAGGGCCAGAGATTTAGCTTAGTGGTTCTGGTGCCTGCCTAGCAAGTGCAAGGTCCTGAATTTGATCCCTGGTAACCACATACAACGGTGAGGGGCATGTGACTCATGCCTGTAAGCACAACACTGGATAATTACATACCACAATGCTGGGCATGGTGGCTTATGGCTATAATCCCAGCACTTGGGAGGTAGACACAGGAGGATTGCTATGAGTTCGAGGGCCAGCCTGAACTAGAAAGCGAGACCCTAGCAAAACAAAAAAAACTTAAGCCAAACACAGTAATGTATATCAGTGATCCCAGAACTCAAAAAGTTGAGGCAGGAGGATTGTGAATTCAGAGTTATCCAGGTTACAAAGTGAATTCAGACAGTCTGGGCCATACAGTGAGATTCTGTCTCAAGAAACTAAAAATAGGGCCGGGGAGTTAGCTCAGTGGTTCCGGCGCCTGTCTTGCAAGCGCAAGGACCCGGGTTCGATCCCCGGTAACCACATACCATACTGGGCGTGGAGACTCACACCCAGCAGCAACCAGTACCACATACCACAGTGCCGGGCGTGGTGGCTCACGCCTGTAATCCCAGCACTCGGAGGCAGAGGCAGGAGGATTGTGATGTGAGTTTGAGGCTGAGCTCGGGGCCAGCCTAAACCACAAGAGCGAGACCCTGTCTCCAAAAACCTAAAAAAAAAAAAAAGAAAAGAAAAGAAACTAAAAATATATCATGATCCTCACTTTCATGATGTACAGTAGGTGTCATGAAGTAGGAAGAAAATGTTCATGAGAGAAGGAGAACTAGGGAGGGGAGGTGGGAAGGAAGGTGAACGGCGTGGTGGTGGTAGGGTTGATGGATGCATCTTGATATTATTTACTCTGTATGTTAAGGTAATGAGGCAAAATATATTCTGAGCAACTATCAGTATGGCTGTACATTTTGAGGACTTGCTATTGTTTTTAATGCTTAACATATTAATAAAAAGAGAACGAAACTTATAAGAAATGATGATAAAAGCCAGGCCCGGTGGTGCATGCCTGCAGTCCTAGAACCCTGACAGGCTGAGGCAGGAGGATCGAAGGTTTAAGCAACTTGATGAGACCCTGCCTCAAAACTAAAAATGAGTTGGAGGTGTAGCTCACTGCAATCCCCAGTACTTCAATGAACAAATTTTAAATACTTGATTAAGAAGAAATGAAAAACAGTGTGACCTTTATGGGATGCTAAACACTGTTCTAGCTAATGGCTCTGTGCGAGTTTCAAGTTTCTCTCTGTATTGGAGGCTTGTGCTTCGACAGCTGTAAAACAGGAGGGGTGGGGTGGTGCCGTCTGCACACGCTTGCCTCACAAACACCGCCCTGCACCGGGAGGTAAGTCGGCATCAAAACACTTAAATTTATGTCCCAAGACAAATCTAAGCCTATGTCATTCTAGAGGGAGAGACAGGTAAGTTCCTTGTCACAGATCTGACTCCAGGGCACTTCAACTTGTCTTGAGTCTGTCATCACATCAAAGGCATTTAAGAATAACCTGGCAGATAAGTAATCTTAAAACACATGTAAAAGATCAGAAATGCAAAGCAAGAAAATACTGCTTACACAAAATATTTTATAAGTGCTGCATATTAAGAGTTTGGTTCTATTTAGCTTTTCTGGAGTCTTATCTCTTCTTCTTCTTCTTCTTCTTCTTCTTCTTCTTCTTCTCCTCCTTCTCCTTCTCCTTCTTCTCTGATTTTTAAAATTTATTTTATTAAACAAAATTTTTTTTAAAAGTTTTTTGAGACACATCTCACTTTGTAGCTCCAGCTGGTCCTGAACTCAGCCTTGAACTCAGTCATCCTCCTGCCTCCGCCTCCTGAGTGCTGGATTACAGGTGTGAGCCACCACACCCAGCATTGTGGTTTGTGGTAATGATTGCTGGCAGGCATGAATCACCAGGCCTGATATTGTTGTATGTGGTTACTGGGGCCAAACCCAGGTCCTTGCACTTGCAAAGCAGGTGCTGGAACCACTGAGCTGAATCCCCAGGCCCTAATTTCTTACTTTTAAGACAGTGTTACTAGGTTCCTAAATTGCCCAGGCTGGTCTTCAACTTGTGATTTCCCTGTCTCTGCCACCCTGAGTGCTGGAATAACAAGTATGCACCATCTTTCCTGGCTTGCCCTCTTCCCTATATCAATATTAGATATTTCTGAGGGTAGAAAAGAACTTTTGAGTTAGTGTGTCAGGAAGGGTTGCGCTATTTTTATGGCCTATCAGTGACTTGTGCTGCACACCTGCAGGTGGAGGGAGCGGGGCACCGGAGAGGGCCAGAGCCAGGGGCGCCTGCTCACACCTCACTTTGCACAGGTCTCGACTGGGCTGTTCTTGGTTTACAGCCAAGCTGGGTGGAAAGCACCCTAACCAAGCCATAGCGACTGTGGTACCATTTGGGTCAGGGGACTGTGCAGCACCTGGAGTGCACTGACACAGAGAAGCCACTCGGAACAGCTCCTGCAAGTGCCTGTGATCCGAATCGGAAGAGAAAACGTCAGCACAGCACCAGGACTGCTGACCGAACACTGAGCTCCTTAACAACACCAAGACTGTGGGGAGCAAATAAAGGCTGGAGAACTGCTGTAGATTAAGATATTGAAGGGGGACAGTGAAGCAGGTGTGCTGGCACACCTCTGTAATCCTAGCTCCTCAGGAAGCTTAGGCAGAAAGACCTCAAGTTCGAGTCCACTGGGAAATTTAGCAACTTGGTGCAAAATTGTCTCAAAATGAAAAAAAATAAGAGCTGGGCGTGGTGGTGGCTGCCTGTAATCCCAGAACTCTGGGAGGCTGACGCAGGAGGACTGCAGATGTATTTGTGATTGAAGACTCTGCTTAAATAAAACAAAAATAAAAACAAAAAGGCCTGGAAGTGTAGCTCAGTGGCAAGGCCATGGGTTCAACCCTCAGTAATGCAGGGGAAAATGAGATTATTTAGCAAAAGTTGGGGACAACTCACAAATCAGTTTTGTGTCAAGGTGAAACGAGGTGGGCGAGGCTACTTATCTCTGATTTTGATGCAGAGAGCTTTACCAAAAAGCTTTACCAAAGGGCTCTCAGTAGTATTTCCACGGAGAAATTTTTAAAATTTAACTTAAAGGCTTTATTGAAGTATCATTAGTATGCAACGAACTGTTTAGTGAGTCCAATACATTGTCTGATTAAAGCAGATAACTTGTTAAATGTTGACATATGCATACACTAAGAAACGTCAGCAAAACCAAGATAGTGAGCTGTCTGACTTCCAAAGACTCCCCAATGTGAGTTCTTGTCATCTTCGCCCTCCCCCAGGCAGATTCTGTTCTCAGCCACTAGTGATGTGTGGCGAGCCGATCTAAGATGGCGTAAGGGGCGTAAGTCTCCGCCTCAGAGTAAAAAACAAGCTGCTTCGTTGACCCTATTTGGAAGAGTCTAGGCTGTGTTGGGGGCGTGCCGAACCAGGGTATAAGGGAGCTAATGCGGAAATAAAGGAGATATTTTAGGCTTGCACCTCCAGCAGTGTGTTGTGTTCTTCCTTGCGGGACAAGAGAGACACGACAACTGGTGCCGAAACCCGGGAACCTCGCACGGGGTTAGGAGGGAGCAATGAGAAGGCAAGGTTCACGGAGGCGTGACAAGGTAAGGAAGTCCGGGGAGAGAGCTCGGAGGAAGAGTGCTTGAGAGATAGCACCAAGCTACAAATCCGGGGAGAGAGCTCGGAGGAGGAGTGCTTGAGAGATAGCACCAAGCTACAAAATGGGTTCGGAGAATTCAGAAGTGAAACTAGAAAAGGCCCTACAGGACTTATTGAAAGCCGGGGGAACTCTGGTAAAGTCTAAGACAGCCAAAGGCTTCCTCGATGTAATCCACAGAGTTTCACCATGGTTTGTGCGGGAAGGTGTGCTCAACTTTCCACAGTGAGAACACCTGGGGAAGGACCTCAGGAGGGCCAATGAGGAGGAGCCTTTACCGCAAGGCGTGTTGCCCGTTTGGACACTGCTGCGCAGCTGCTTTTCTAGTGAGCTGCTGAGTCACCAGCACCCCCTACAGAGAGGGGCACAGGTCCTAGAGGGTTGAGTCAAGTAGAGGAGGCTGTTCTGACTCTGAGCTGAGTGTTACTTCAGGCTCTAGCGGAAGTGAGCAAGAGGGTAAAGGCTGGTCTAGGAGCACAGATGAAGGTAATTGCCCAATCAGGCACGAGACACGATACGCCTTGTCCAAGCTTATCCACAGGAGGCACAGATAGATCGTGTTGATCTTAACAAGTAGCTGTTATTTGTGGTTTTACTCTCCACTCACTCCCCATCCGGAGTTTTCTAGCAAAATCGGCTGCTCTCTTGGCTGTATTTACCACACTACTATGGAAGGGTTTACTCACAGGACAATGGAAAGGGCCAGACCCAGTAATCTTGTGGAAAAGGAGGGCTGTTTGTGTGTTTCTCCAGGACCAGGAAACGCCCATTTGGGTTCCAGAGCGATTGGTTCGTGTGGGACCTCCAAAAAAGAACCGAGAAGATGAAGACACACGCGTGGATACACCTCGTACACACAGTGGTCCTGCTCCCACGCCTGGTATGGACTGACACACTTCATTGGGCTTGGGTAAGAGATCCCCCAATTCTGCAAGCAGTAGGTATTAAGGCACCTTTTTACCCCTCTATATTCTCCTTTCTCAGGACAGCAGACAGGGAAACCCGGGGCACCAGTAGATGCTGCCGAGTCTTCGACTCGGGTAGTGTTAAGTCTAAATGATACCCTGTGTTTCACAAGAGGAGATCATAACAGCACAGCGCTGTGCCTTCTCCTTGTGCCTCACATGCTTGCCATGCCCCCGCCTAAGACGGTTGGCCAGGGATGCCAGGCTGGGCCACCTGCTCTACTAACAGAGTTCACAGAGAATGAAACGGTCAGCCAAAGGCTCCATCTGTTACGCAGATACAGAGGTCCAGGGAGAGACTTTAATGATGCGAGGATGGTTCCCTAATAGAAAAACGACCTGTTTAGATTGGGCCCCATTTGTTATTCAGTCAGGCTGGTATGCTTGGGCCAATATAACGGGCAATTCTTCTAACTGGTCCAGTACAGTCAGGTGGAATAGCTTTACCAACAATAATGGATCCCCCCTGCGTGGTACCCCCATTTTTTCTTTGTCCTATGGAACGGCTCAGTGCCGTCAGAGGGATTGCTTAACTGCTCTGTAGAAAATTGTTCCCTTAGTGCTTGCTGGATAATTCAGACAATGCGGTCCTGGTTCATGTGCCAGCCCGGCTCCCTGTTCCTGTAGAAGAGCCTAACACTGCTGTGTATCAATATGTGGGGACCAAAAGAGACTTTGGACTTACGGCGGCGATAGTGGTGTCTCTTGTGGCTGCCATTACGGCAGCCAGTGCCGCGGGCTTTGCTATCATGCGGACCACACTAACCGCCTCAACCGTAGATAATTTAGCTCAGAAGATATAGCTACTGCGCTGAGCACCCAACAGACACTCAACTCACACCTACGGGCAAGGATCCTAAACCTCAATCAACAAACTGCCTTCCTTCAAGAACTAATAGACATTCTGTGGGCACGGTACCATCTAGACTGTGATGTCACCTTTCGTCACGCGTGTATCCAAGTGTCACGCGGGCTATACAACATCATACGTGGGCTATGGGACAAACAGTTTATAAATCTTGCTGTACATCTGTAATGTCAACAAGACGCGTGTGCCCACGGTTCCTGGGTAAAATGTTTAAAGCCTGGGCGGGTACAGCTTCATTAGCTATAATCTTCCTGATGGTCATATGTATTGTAGCTATCACCATGCGCTGGTATTGTACGCAACAAAATGGAAACCACCGTAATTTGGTGTTTGCCATACAAGCCATCGAAGCAGGCCAGTCTCCTCAGGTGTGGCTCTCTATGCTGGACCAGTAGTCAAAGACGGGTAAGGGTGGCTGCTTCCCATGACCGACCTAAGACAGGCGCATGAGCATGCCTCTCATGTAGCCCATGACGGGTAAGGCATGGGAAAGACAGTCACCACCTAAGACAGGCACGGTCCCGAGAGCATCTTCTAAACAAAAAGGGGGAGATGTGGCGAGCCAATCTAAGATGGCGTAAGGGGCGTAAGTCTCTGCCTCAGAGTAAAAAACAAGCTACTTCATTGACCCTATTTGGAAGAGTCTAGGCTGTGTTGGGGGCGTGCTGAACCAGGGTATATAAGGGAGCTAACGCGGAAATAAAGGAGATATTTTAGGCTTGCACCTCCAGCAGTGTCTTGTGTTCTTCCTTGCGGGACAAGAGAGACACGACAGTGATGCATCTGCATTTTCTAGAGTATAATATAAATGGAATCATATGGCACATGATTTGGGGATTTTTCACTCAGTATAATCATCTTGAGATTTTTCCATATTGTTTCATTTATCAATAATTCATTCATTTTTGTTGCTAATATTCACTGTATGATATTTCACAGTTTATGCACTTGCGATCTTTGGACATGTATCATCTGTGGGTTAATATCTAGGATTGGAGTAGGTGGAGCCTATGGTACATATACGTCCAAGACACTGTTCGGTTACTTCAAAGATGGTTCCACAGAACTGGGGATGAAGCTCAGTGGCACTCTGCCACCTGTTTCACGAGCATAAGGATATGAGTTCGATCCCTGGTATGGGAGAGAACCTGTTAAAAAAAACTGGTGGGGCCGGGATTTAGCTCTGTGGTTCTGGCGTCTGCTCGGCATGTGCAAGGTCCTGAGTTCATCCCTGGTAATCACATCCATAATACTGGGTATGGTGGCTCAGGCCTGTAATCCCAGCACTCAGGGAAGGAAGAGGCAGGAGGACTGTTGTGAGTCTGAGGCTGGCCTGGGCTACATAGTGAGTGTGGGGACAGCTTGAACTACAGAGTGAGACCTTGTCTCAAAAACAAATGAACAAACCAACAAAAAATGGTTCCACTGAATGGGGCAATACCCTACTATGAAGGATGATAGTGTTGAGTCCTTTGTAGGAAAATAGAGGCACCATGAGGCCATAATGTCAAGTGAACTAGGTCAGACATGCGGGCTTAGAACTAAATAAATGAGGTCCCATTGGACCCGGCCATCGCTCTGCTAGGCATATACACAAAAGAATTAAAAGACTCATATCATAGTGACATATGTGCACCCATGTTCATAGCAGCTCAGTTTGTGATTGCTAAATCTTGGAAACAACCCAAATGTTCATCAACTGGAAACTGGATAAGAAAGTTGTGGTTCTTCTACAGAATGGAGTATTACTCTGCCATAAAAAATGATAAGTTTGAATCATTTCTACTTAAATGGACATACCTTGAGGATATCCTCATAAGTGAAATAAATAGGTCACAGATACGTAAATATCGCATCTTTTTTTTTTTGAGACAGGGTCTCGCTTTGTGGTTCAGGCTGGCCCTCAGCTCAGCCTCAAACTCACATCACAGCAATCCTCCTGTCTCTGCCTCCTGAGTTCTGGGATGACAGGCGTGAGCCACCACGCCCGGCACTGTGGTGTGTGGTACTGGTTGCTGCTGGGCGTGAGTCTCCACACCCAGTATGGTAGGTGGTTACCGGGGATCAAACCCGGGTCCTTGCGCTCGCAAGACAGGCGCCGGAACCACTGAGCTAACTCCCCATCCCTCCTTACACATTCTTTATCTCAGGTATTTCCTCACAGGGACGGAAAGCGACCCTAAGTGCCTCTGTTCAGAAATCTCACTAGTTACTTTTTAGATGGCTCTTGCAACAACTTGATGACCTAAATCAGGCCACTATTAAACTTGTGTTTGCATGAAGCCTGTCTTGGTTTCTGATGTGCTGTAGAGGAGGTAAGGGCTGGGCTGAGAACGTGGCTCAGTCCCAGGTAGCAAAAGGAAAAAAGGAACTGACAGAAACAAAAGTGAGTAAGTCTCAGAGGATGGCTGCCCGTCTCTCCCCTCCATTTACCTGCACTGTCTTATTCTTGTGCAGGTTTTTGTGATACATGTTAATTGAGGCTCATCTGTCTGGGTTCTCTGTAGAAGCTGCGTGGATACGATGTAATATAATCTATAGAACAAGTCTACGGAACACAGTGTACCATTATTCATAGCAAAGTGATTTCTTGAATAGCAGGCAGGATGGTGGTGGAGGCCACAGTGGTCATAAGCTCAGCCCCACGAGCTGGAAGCCATGAACGGGAGGAGCCGATGATGTAAAAGACGGAAGGGCGGGAACCCTGGCTGAGTCGCTGGTGTGCACCGCGCTGGAGGCGGCCCTGCGAGGAGCCCTTGCAGGCGCTGGACTCCCGCCTTTCTCTACTGCATCCGGGCCGCCCGCCTGCTGGATGTGCCCACGCGCCGGGCCAGCCTGCCATACTCGGTCTTCAGCCTGCATGCCCGCCGTCTCCGGAAGTGCCCACAGACACACCCAGAAATGTGTCTTACTGACCTGCCAGGCATTTTTAATCCAGTTAAATTGTTATTTCATGATTAGTAGTTACCCGAGGCACGATTTACACAAAGTTCACCCTTTCAGGTATAGGAGTTGATGAATTTTGACAGATGTACAGTTGTGCAGCCAGCACCCTGTGATATAATGACTCAGAACAGGTTTTCATCGCACTCTTCCTATGACTCCTCCTTCTCCAGCCCTGCTAGCCATGATCCGGCGTCTGTCCCAATACAGCATTTTCCTTAGTTACAGTATTTGCTGCCGGGCATACAGAGACAGTAGCATCTAGTCCCCGGAGGAAAGAAGACTGCTGCTGAGGGCGGAGACAGGTTTGTAAATAGGATATTAGCACAAGGTAAATGCGGTAACGAAGATAACAATGGCCAGGCTTTGGCAGTGCACACCTGTGATCCCAGTGCTCAGGAGCCCGAGGCAGGAGGATCACTTCGAGTTTGAGGCCAGCCTGAACAGCGTAGTGAGACCCAGTCTCAAAACACCAAACTAAAGGAAAAGGCTAGAAATCGAATTGTCAGCAAACCGGACGGAGCGCTGGTCTGCGCTGAGCTTGCGCTCGGCCTTCGGGCACATGGGACGCGCTGCCTTCCGTCCAGGCCCGGCAGGTTTACCTAGCAAGCCCCTCACGCCCTCCACCAGGCTGTCAGGGTTTTTAGACAGCACAGCCCTTACTAAAATGTCATTGTCAGCAGGAGGGCAGTTCCTCGTTTTATCCCGTTTTTCTCGGTCCGGCCGAGCAGGCTGCGTCACAGCCGCTTGCAGGCGCTTTGCAGTCGGCCTCTGTGAAGAAGGAAGAGACGACCTGAGCTCAGACTAGAGTTTATCAGGTTTCTTGGATTAGTAATTTGGAAAGGTACAAATGTACTTTTAAAGCTTTGGTAGACAAAGCCCTTTGAATTTAAGGTTGAGTTTTGAGATTGTGTTACTGCCGGGGCGGGGAGCAGCCATGAAAATGTAGTTGGTTCCATGCGAGTCCCGAGTGGAAATTCCAGGCCTCTGCAGACAGCGTCACCCCTATCTGGTTTTACAGTGTGCAGCCTACGTAAGCTGAGCTGTCTAGGTGTACTTAGCCATTTCAGAGAGGACTTCTGAAGGGAGGGGGAAGTCATTATTCTTGCCATTACAGGCCTGAACTGCCATAGGCGTGGAGCCACCCAGGTCTGTATCGTGAGTCACAAAGCGACAGATCTTACTGTGCCCGGAGTCCGATCCCTAATCACAGAGTTAACTAAGCGCATAACAGTGTTGTGAGATAAAACCATTGATCCTTCCAGGGGCTTTTCATTTCCCCTATGTCTGTGTACCTAGGAAAGACTCAGGAAGTAAAAGCTGTGTTTTTATTGTGCAATTGCTCACAGTTAAAAGAAACCTGTGTTCTAAGGAATCTCTCTCCAAGGAAATAAAACATTTTAGAATAATACTTAGAGATCTTGTTCCCTTGAAGAATATTGTGAGTCCACCAAGATAAGAGATTAGGAAAATCAGGACTGGGGTTGTGTGCAGAGGTGGTATTTGACATATATGAGCCCTTAGTAAAATATTACCTGTGTTATTACTTTGTTTTTCTCATCTATATATGAACACACTTGGTCAAATGATTCCTTGTGATCCATTTCAGGGTTTTATGGTTAGAGAACTGTGTTCCAAACTCCTGGAAGTTATTTCAGTATTATAAACTATTTTTTTTTCTTTTGATGCTATTGGGGATTGAAGTTAGCACCTTTCAATAGGGTCTTTCTAAGTTGCTAGGCTTCTCAGGGCTCAAAATTTGAAATCATCCTGGTTCAGCTACCTGCAGTTTTACAAGTTATTGTATTTTTTGTTGTTGCATTACAATTTTCTACTTCTGGTCCCAGTGACACATAGCACATTTCCAGCACTCAGGTGGCTGAGCCAGGAAGATCGTGGAGAATTCAAGCTTAGATTGCAGAGTGAAACCCTGTGGGAGGAGGATCTGATTTCTGTAAAACTGTTTTTTAATGAAATGGTTATGAGATTAATTTTAAAATACATTTATATATACATATATATCATTTATATTGATATAAACTCAATATAAACTTTTGAGTGAATTTCAGAAAAATACATAATATGTGAAGGTATTATCTAACAGTACTGCTTCCTTTAAAATCTTATATTTCTGGTCATCGATCTGTTACCGTTTTAAATTTTCAGCAGTATTGGTACCCAGCCTTACTCCAAAACATTCCTGTTTGAAATCGACATCATTATCAGCACTATCTCGGAATGAGGCTTTGGTAGAACACCTGTTGGGACCGGTCCCCAGAGACCGCTCACTGTCATTAAAAATAGATGTTCTGGGCGCCGGGGAGTTAGCTCAGTGGTTCCGGCGCCTGTCTTGCAAGCGCAAGGACCGGGTTCGATTCCCCGGTAACCACATAACAATACTGGGTGTGGAGACCCACACCCAGCAGCAACCAGTACCACATACCACAGTGCTGGGCATGGTAGCTCACGCCTGTAATCCCAGCACTCGGGAGGCAGAGGCAGGAGGATTGTGATGTGAGTTTGAGGCTGAGCTGAGGGCCAGCCTGAACCACAAAGCGAGACCCTGTCTCAAAAAACCTAAAAAAAAAAAAAAAATAGATGTTCTGCGTTGCTGTAAATTCTGAGCCAGAACACAGACTGTCAGTCTCCAAAGGGTTTCTACTTAATGCTATTTTTCTAAATGAAAGAAAAAAGAGAAATCCTCACAGACTTATTCAGCTTACCCACTGTGTACCCCTGGAACAGGTGTACACAGGGCGGGCTGTCAAAGCGTCTTAGTTTTTACCTTGTGCGAGTACCTGGAATCCGGCAAAGCGAGATGTGCAGTAGTCCTGCACGTTCTTATGTCCTCACAGTCCCGCATTCCTCATCCTCTCTATTTATTTTAGTTCTTTTTTTTTTTTTTTCTTTTTTGTAGTACCAGGGATTGAACTCAGCACCTTGTGCTTGAAAGGCAGGTGCAGTTCTGCTGAGCTACATCCCTGGCCTCCTTCTATTTATTTTAGCTGTTATCAATTCAACTTTCATGAGTTCTGAACATTTGGTAGAACCATGTCCATACTTTAAAATATGCACGTGCTAGCTTTCTAATGTTGCAGAGCAAATTGTTCCAAACACTGTAGCAGGCTGAAGCAGCAGGTGCTTATCAGTTCACAGTGGTTCTGAGGACTGTAGTCTCGCAAGCTGGGTGGCAACCTGGCCCGTGGACTCAGGTGGGGGCTTCGGTGAAGTCGAGATTTTAGCTAACAGTCGGGGTGGGAATGGTGGCACGTTTCTGTAATCCCAGCACTCAGGACTCCGGAGGTTGAGACAAGATGATCTCAGGTTCAGGGTCAGCGTGGTCTATGGAGCAAGATCAAGGCTCGCTTGGTCCAGAGCAAGAACAAAAGAATGACAGAGAGAAAGAGAGAGAGAGAGAGACAGACAGACAGACAGACACAGACAGACAGGGAGACAGAGAGACAGAGAAAGACAGAGAGAGAGAAAGAGAGGGGGAGAGAGAGATTAATTTGAATCTTGTTGTATCCATTCAATTCTAGATGTATAAAAGTAAAACCTACAAGACATCCTGCCAGAGTGAACACATAATGTAACAGAGAAAAACTGAGGGTACAGTGTTTGTGTATACCCAAAATACCCCAGAAAATAATTTAAAAAGAGAGAAGATTCCTTGGGGCTCTCAGAGTCCATGACCACTTAGGTCAGATCCTGTGACACAGGCCGGTGTCTCCCACTGCAGCATGGCTAAACATGAGCTGATACACACATGCACACATGGTGGGGTGCTATAGTTTTGTAGAAAGGAGTTATGGAGACATTTTCCTAAACATTGCACATTTCTGTCGGAAATATCTCTTGAGGACCTTGTGTGTCAGTTGCTCTAATTCATCATTTTTCATGATTGCATAATATCTTGTGGCACAGATACACCCTTATTTCTTCAGAAGGGAACACTCCGCAAAGTGAGCTGTAACCATGGTTGCTCTCGGTCTCTGCGCCCTAGTGCACCTGGCAGGCGGATCCCCACTGAGAAAGCTACGCGGTGGCTTGACACCGGGCGGGGGAGGTTACTTCACCGGGCTCTCTTTCAAGTGAGAAGAATGCCGCATATTTGGAAATAACAGCTGAAATCTTTAGGAATCATGATCCTAAGACTTCAGGTGGTTTAAAACTTCAAAGTTTTCCGCTGCTCTGAGAGCCACGTCCTTGGAGCAGCTCCTTCGGGGCCTCGAAGCCTGCCTGGTCCTCTCGCCAAACCTCCCTCTTCCCCTCCGTTCTTAGCCCCGCGGGACTGTGGGCGTCAGTGCTGAGGCTCCTCGGCAGCGCCGATCTCACAGGTGTCCTTTTCCCTGACCTGCCCCTTGACTCTCCTTTGAAATGCCTGAGCCTTAGCCTCTACCTGTTACGGCTTTCCTTCTCTGTATTGCCATGATACTCTTATCACAATCATTTATCCATGTAGACACCTCTTCTGGACTCTTGCATTTCAGAGACAAATGTTTGCTTGTACATTCATGAAATACATAAAAGACCCTCAGTAAAAATTTGTTGAAGTGCATAAAAAAGCCTGCCAAGAATTGCAGTAAGGCTAGTCTGGGAAGTAAGGAGACCACCTGTCCAGCGGCTATGGGTGGCACCTGTTGTCTTTAATGTTTAGCACTCCACACTGAGGAAATCTGTTAGTCTTTGAGGAAATGACTGTGATATTTGCAATTAAAATATTGATAATTGTGTAATTTTATAAATAAGGACTGGAGGGCCAAAGCATAATTAAACATTAGAATAGAAT
>PVIR01002810.1:0-46153 GCA_004026965.1 Petromus typicus
TAAAAAAAAAAAAAAAAGAATTGTATTAGAATTATGCCTGGGATTTAGCTCAGTGGTTCTGGCACCTGTCTTACAAGCGCAAGGGCCTGGGTTCGATTCCCCAGTAACCACATACCATACTGGGTGTGGAGACTCATGCCCAGCAGCAACCAGTACCACATACCACAGTGCCGGGCGTGGTGGCTCACGCCTGTAATCCCAGCACTCGGGAGGCAGAGGCAGGAGGATTGCTGTGATGTGAGTTTGAGGCTGAGCTCAGGGCCAGCCTGAACTACAAAGCAAGACCCTGTTTCAAAAACAAAACAAAATAAAACAAACAAAACAAATGTATTAGAATTAAGAAAATATAAAGAAGATGGAAAACTCATTACTATATATTCAAAAAATATCAATAACTAGGCTTTATATGAGGTTGTGATTTTTTTTGAGACCTGGTCTCACTTTGTAGTTCAGGCTGGACCCAAACTCACTATGTAGCCCAGGCCAGCCTCGAACTAACAGCAATCCTCCTGCCTCTGCCTCCCAAATGCTGAGATTAGAGGTGTGAGCCACCACACCTGGCACTGTGGTATGTGGTTCTGATTTTTGGTGGGTGTGAGTCACCATGCCTGGCACTATTGTATGTGGTTATCAATGATTGAATTTGGGACCTTGTACTTGCAAGGCAGACGCTGGAACTACTGAGCTAAATCCCCAACTGAGGCTGTGAACTTTAAAGACACTGAGATAATATATCAGAACATGACTATAACATAACACAGGGAGAAAGCACAGAATCTGTCCTCAAAACATCAAGATGAAACTTGGGTTATTCTACTTATTATTTTTGTGTCCTCGAGAAACGCAAATGACTTCTCTGAGCATGAGTTTCCTTACAGTGCTCCCAGAGGCCTCAGGGGATACAGGAGGGACTTGTGGAGGGTGGCTGGATCCCAAGGTGCTGCATTCACCCACGGGATCATCTACCAGTGAGTTCAACAGCTGACTGTGCTAATGGAAGATGCAGCCAGGCCACAAGAGGCCTCTCACCAGCGGAGACTTTCTCAGCCTCTCTGATTTCTTCGTTAGCTCTTGCTGCTTCCTGGCCACCACGATGGAAGCAACTTTCCCTCTGCCTAGGCCCTGCCACCTTGCTGTCTGTGTCTGAGCCTGAAACGAGTCAAAATAAGCCTCTCCTTTTTGTGGTTGTTGAGCTCTGTCTCTCAGCAGTGAGGAAAGTGTCTATGGTGGGTTTTATCCTAGAAGGCTGAAATAAGTGATGTATATTTTAGTTTAAATACTGGTGAAATTATCTTTGTTCATAATTTTCTGACTTTTCACTGATAGGGTGAAAAATTCCAGAAAAATTCCAATTATGTCTTTACAAATATAGAGATTTCTTTGGATAAGAAAATGAGTAATTTATCAACAATTTTGTTGTAAATATTTACAAAATACCTCCAAAGCTCTAAAAAAGTTTAGTACACAGTGAGGACTAGACTTAGTCTTTATTTTCATAATCTCAAGCCTTAAACAGTTTATATGCCTTTACAGGGAACCCATTTTAAAACAAAGTTCTATTCAGAGGTCTAATCTGAAAAGAGGTAAAAATTGATGGTACACTATCAAGCTGGCCAGTGGTGTCCCTCAACATCTGTGTGGGCCCAGGGCAAGAGTACAAATGAAGGAGCCCTCTCCTGTTCCATCCCAAATCATAAAAGGCCTTCCATGTTATACAGAAACATTTTAACTCAGAAGTTCAAGCTCAATACCTTCCTGGACCTTTCATTTACTTATTTCTCAGCCAATCCTACAGGCCTAGCAATACATATACCAGTAGCAAGATCTGTTCCTGAAGGACCCTGGAAATGAGCTGGGCCATTTGGACTGGTCTTTATACAAGCCCATTGCAATTCTGGTGGAAGATGTAATTTAGAAAGCACAAAGTAGATAAATTTTATATTTTGGGTTGAGAGAAATAAGAAAAAGGAGACATGATAATTTTACATCTTAGCTCTTTTTATTGTAGTCACAAATGAATACTTCCTACCCTTTTAAAAATTAGATATATTTTCTTCAACTTATTTACAGTGTTAAAAAAGAAATTATACTTCTAAGCCAGGTGCAGTGGCACATATTTGTAATTCCAGCTACTCAGGAAGCTGAGGTAGGAGAACTGCAAATTGCAGGTCAGCCTGTGCAACTTAGTGAGCCTGTCACATATAGAAATTACAAACAGGGCAGTGAATGTAGCTCAGTGTAAGTGTCCCTGGGTTTAATCCTCAGTACCAAAATAAAACAAAAACAAAAAATGAAAAATAAAAAGCTAAAGCATTTCCTAAAAATACAGAAATGTTTGAAGACTGCAAGTAGTTGCTTGAAACAAAATCATTACAACACCAAACTATTTGCAAAGAGCAATAAGTCATTTCAACATGGGCACTGTGGTCTTATCATACATTACCTTCTTTTAATAATACAAAAAAAACTACATGGACAAATACATCTAATTTACCTTTTCTTTTTTTGGGTGCTGTGGTCTCACTATGTAGTTCAGGTTGACCTTGAACTCGCTATGTAGCCCAGCGTGGCCTTGAATTCAGGACAATCCTGCTGCTTCAGCTTCCCAAGTGACTAACGGTTACCACTTGGCTAGTTAACTTAGCTTTAGAACAGTCTTTAGTATCCACCACTCAAGAATATGTGTTTGTTTAGGCCTGCTGCAGACTAATAAATAAACCTATTGCTGTATTTTGATATATACTAGATGTATAAAAAAAGTCCATGCAATATTCAAAAACTTTAAGATCAAGTGTTATTAATCAAAATTCTTTCCTTGTATACATTTCTAGAATACATCAGCCCTTTGATGCATTATTTCAAGCCTGAGCCTTTGCTCTCTGTTTATACGAAACATATTAAGTGGCATACCAAGTAATATGTTAGGAGTTAAGAACAGGAAAAATACCAAAGTCCCTAATCTTAAGGAGCCCAGTATCTAATGAATAAAGACGATTAAAGAATCACAAATTGTATCACATAAAGCATTGTAGGAGTACCAAAGATGGATGCAAAGTACATGGATTTCAGTTTTAATTGTGACCTCTGTATGTAAAATACAACTATACTCCAAGAGTTCTATTTTGTAATGAATTGACTTACATAAAAGTTTTACTGAGGGCTGAGTTTCCTTATCTTTAACTCCCTTGGTTGGGAATGTTTAAAACATGCTTTCTCAAATTCACAGTATATATACTCTACCGTATTTGGCTTTCACATGACTCAATACAAATTCTGTCATTTTTTGTTTTGTTGTCATTTCAGTGTGCATACTTAAAACACAGGCAGGTCTCAATATTAATAAAGGACAGTAACTGTTTAAAAGGCAAATGTGCTGGGG
Source organism: Petromus typicus (assembly GCA_004026965.1). NCBI lineage: Eukaryota > Metazoa > Chordata > Mammalia > Rodentia > Petromuridae > Petromus > Petromus typicus. The sequence continues at coordinate 3,380 of PVIR01002810.1, forward strand.
AAAGTATGGATGATGAATTGCTTTATTTGTTCTGTTTAAAAATCTACAAAAGGCCTCTTTTCTACTTTATTTTAATATACTGAAAATTTACTAGACATGATTTCATATTAGAAAACATGGATTTAAATCCTGATACTGCAGTAGCTCTGTGACTTTGGATTACTGTAAGGGAAAATACATTTCACAAGAGTACTGTAAGAGAAAAGAACAGACCAAATGTTTAGAACTATCTTAAATTATTTGAATTATTATTACCCAGCCCATAGAATTATTTTGATCTTTCCTTTAAAAATAAAATTGTACAGGGGAATTCTAAACAGTTGTTAGTGATTCACCACAAGAATGAATGAATCTGTTTTTATCCTAATTCCTACTCAGATAGGTAGCGCTAAGGGACTGTCAAGCAGATACAGGATTTAATCACAAACCTGGTACTACAGAATTAGATGTGGAAGTTATATGTAATTTTGTAATTATGCCCTCCTTCCCCAACAAACCTATTTTGTTATAATTTCTAGAATTGGGATGTATTTTTAAAGGAACTTTTAAAGAATCTGTAGTTGATTCTGAGATTTATAATATCACCAGAGGCTCTGATCACTAAGCCATTTATATATTGAAATGGCATTTAGATAATAAAGCTTAAGAAATATGACTCCATCACAACTATGTATAATCACAAGTGTCAAATAAGAAGTGGCCACAATAACATATGAATGAAGGAATGATTATGTGGGCCAGGCCAGTAATATAGAAATAGTATGTACAGTATGAAGTTCTTCCTATTCTATAAGGCCGAAAACTGCAGGTCTTAAGAGTTCCTTTTCCCATAGTTAAATGATAGTTAGGCTGAGTGGCAGCAATGCTATTAAATGAGTGGCAATAATGTTATTTATTACACTAATCAATATAGATGTGATAATGATAGATAAGCAATGATATAATGCATAAAAGCACAGCTGAACTTTTGGTAAACAGAATACAATGGAGGGAAATCCTTTCCGAGGAACATACTATCTTAATGGTTTTGTGCCCATGGTCTTTGTTATTTTTTTATTATAAAATATTTATGTTGAGAGATAGAGACTCATTACTATTTTGCCGTATTTCTTCATCTATTTTTGCCTAAGAAATTAGAGACCTCATGATCTCTTTTCTCTAAATATATCAGTATGTAAAAACAACATATTCCTCCAAACGACAATCACCCCTCAATGAGTGAACACCAAGTCCTTGATGCTAACGTAACACAGTCCTCTTAACTGGTACAGTTCTATATAAATCAAGATGACACAGGCTTGTTATGTTCCCTTTTGAAAGTAATTTTATACATCTGCTCTTAAGATCAATCACTTTGCAAATCCTTTGGCTCTTAGCAACAGTGTGACAGAAACCTTTCTGTCATTTAAAAAAGTCTCATTAGAGAATGTTCATTTGATAATAGCCAAAGGCATCTGGGATTTTATATGCTGTGCTTCCGTAAGACGTTCCAGGGTCTTGAGAGCATTACTTCTTTCCAAGTGTCACGGGTATGGATTGAACATCAGCAAGAGCCATGGCATGTTCAAGACTTTGCCCTTAACAGAACCAAGACCTCTGGCCAGTGTTAGATAATCTGTCACTATAAGCTACTTGTATCCAAGCCAGATATTTATTGCTATTGATCTGCTTGGTCCTAGCAAAAGACTTTTGTTCTCCCAGACCGGGACTTTGACCTCAATTAAGTTATGAATTTCAATCCGATAGACTGCTCCACTTACCCTACTGCTCTCCCTGACTGGATTAATTAGAATTAGCTAGGCTGAGAGTCACCCTAAGCTCCTCATGGATCATGCTATTTTAATAATAAATAAAGGAATCGCAGCAATGTACAAGAAGTATTTTGAAGGATTGCTCATCTAGGAACATCATCATTCAGAACCTGCCAATATCAATTTCTCTGACTTTGATTACCTCATTTACTTTTTATTTCTTTTCACTCATTGGAATATCTGCCTTTATTTCAACAATCTAAATGTGTTCTTTACCACAGAGAAGTCAAAGTACCTATCATTTTAGCACTGTTATCTATGCTTTCATTAAAGAGAAACATCAAGACAATCATTTGCAAAAACTAAAACATTTAATAATCTAAGATTAAGAAAAAAAGCCTCATCATATCAGAAAAGAATATTAGCCTTTAGCTAAATGAAGTTTTCCTATACAGTTAGTCAATGTATAAAAAGCAGACAGGATGCCAATGAAAAAGCAATATCCAAAGTTACAAAAAATAAGAAGTTGTAAATATATTTTTAATCAATAACCCAATGGAACAGATTGCATATTTGTTGATGGAAATTCAAAATTATGTTGATAGAAAAAAGTAATTGCTAAAGATTATTTATTATTCTATTTCATAATTGTTCAGTACTACTATAACTATTCAGACTATTCTAACTTTATAACTTAAAACCTGGTTGTAAAAAATAACTTGAAAAATGTAAAGAATATTATATATGAATGTTTAGCATTCTAGGAATGTAGGGTTTGGTATTTGATATTTCAGTTACTCAATTTTTATAAAGTATAAAGAGAATCTTAAAGCCATATGGACCACAAATTGGTAATTTGGATGTAGTAAAAACACTTTTCCTTCTTTGATTATTAAAATTCTGATTTTTTTTTAATTGGCTCTAAGGGAACATAAATGGAAGTGTTCCTACCAAATAGTCTAGTAGGAAAGAAAATGGCATGCATAAAAATGACTCTTTTAATGGAAAATAAAACACTCTTTAAAAAAGATAGTTCTTGACTTAATTTCCATCTTTTCTTCTTTCCTTTATAAGATACAATTATTGGGGTTTCTGCATAGTATGTAAAATCCATTTTAAACAAAAGTTTTATATTTTTAACATGGAAAGGTGCTATGCTCAAATACCATTAAACATTTCTTCCACAATACCCAAAATACATGAATAACCTAGTAGGTAAAATTTGTACAAGGACTGAATTCTAGCATGTGAGAAAATCAAGAATTCAGAAAATAATCTGAAGGGTAAGGTTGTTCCCACAACAATCCATTCAATAGGAAAAGAAGATCAAATGACAGAAAGGACTGGGTTTTGGCAGTGGGCGTAAGTAACTTGTAATATTCTTAAGTGGAATAAAAGCAATTCCCTAGTAATCATATAGGTGATTTAGCACATTTGCCCAGACTTTTTAATTGACTTCCTAATTAGGTCACAAGGACAATATGAGGAAAAATAGGAAATTTAACATATTGACACCTTAGAGATTAGATGCCAGGAGTTTTGAAGTTGAAATACCATATATACAATGACTTAGCACCATATAAATGGTATAAGAATTACCTTAAACTATCACAGATAGTTTAACCCTCTGGGCCGAGGGTTTAGCTCAGTGGTTCCAGAGTCTTCTGTACAAGTGCAAGGGCTGGAGTTTGATCCCTGGTAACCACATAAAACAATGCTGGGTGTGGAGACTCACACCACCAGCAATCAGTACCACATACCACGGTGCCTGGCATGGTGGCTCACACCTGTAATCCCAGCACTTGGGAGGTAGGGGCAAGAGGATTGCTGTGAGTTCCAGGCTGAACTCAGGGCCAGCCTGAACTACAAAAATGAGACCCTGTCTCAAAAAAAAAAAAAGAAAAAAAGAAAAAAAATCAAAGATCTAAAAAATCCCAAATACTAGCTGAAAAACTTATAAATAATAAACACAGAAACAAAGTAGTTAAGTATTTAAGAACAAATTTAACAAGAAACATAAAAACTATAAAGACAAATTTTACTACTGCTGAAACTTGTAAAAGTAGGTGATCAAACAGGAAGACATTTCTTATTCTTGAATAGAATGACTCAATATTATAAAGATGCTAATTCTCTGTAAATTTTAAATTCAATGGTTAAAATATTAACAAATGGACCAGAGATTTAGTTCAGTGTGTATAGGGGGTGGGGGATTCTAGTGAAGGGTTGGGGGATGGGAAAAAATGAGAATCAAGTTGTGTCATATACTGGTACAAATTCTCAATGTTGAATGAGATGATGATGTGTATATATAATGTACCAATAAAGATTTGAAAAAAATTAAATAAAGTTTTACTTAAGGAGGTTCATATGTATCCCTTTAATACTCAGCAGGGTCACTTAAATGAGGTTCTTTGTCTTCAGCAGAGCCCTTTTCAAAGAACTGATCCTTAATCCAGTCACTCTGGCTGCTCGAAATTCTTTTACCTCCATTTGAATTATGGACAAACGATGACAACTTCAAAACTCCTGGCATCTAATCTCTAAATTCCTTCCAGCAACGTACACTTCTGGTATTGTGGTACATGATCTAGATTCTGTATTATTTCTTAACTATTCATTTCTAGTATTGAAAGTCAACATTTTTCATTATTCTTGAGCTTACAAGGTCACCACTGTAATATGTTCACTGTGATGGAAGCATGACCTATGTCTCAGTTTCAGCTACACTGACCAACTGCAGACACCAATCAACAGTATCCATGCTAATCTAGAGTGAGGCTTTGAAGGAAAGCATTTTAAACTGACTTAAAAACCAGAGCACTAGGATTCTATCATGGCAGCATCCACTCGATCACAGAAGGAGCATTCGTAGAGAGCGCACTCGGAACAAATGAAGTAGAAGAGTCACCAACCCCTGGAACACTCTGCAGAGGACAGCAGTCAGGGGAGACACAGAAAAACCAGAAGTCAGAATAAGAAGTGAAGCTCCACATGAACTCTGGCACTTACCCTCCATGGGTCTGGAAATGCTACTGTTAACAGCACAGTGAGCCATGTGGTTTCCCCACTGGGATACAGACCAGAATATAGGATAATAATAGTACACAGACTTCCAAATCATGCATGCAGATCCCAGCTCAAGTCTTAGCCACCCCGTGCAATACACAAAACTTCTTGGGAAGGAAGGCAAGGGGGTGGCTAACCTGGGCACTCCAGAACCCACTATTCCCCAGTCTTTATAGAACTCTTTGGTTTTCCAAACAGAACACAGCCCAAAATCCAGGATAATAAAAGCAAATAGAATCCTGGTCCATTAGTACAGAGGCCAGGCCGTGTCCACCTACTATGTGAAACTCTAAAAATTTTCAGGGGAAGAATGTCTAGAGTCAACTACAGCCCAGACACAACTGTTGCACTGAAGGCAGAGCTACATGAGTCTTACTTCTCTGGCTCTGGGCATCAGGAGTTACCAGAACTAAAGATAAATCACCAGGAACGGGAAAAAATGAGATTCAAGAAACATCACTTACAGGTACAAATTCTCAATGATGAATGTGATCATAACGTATACCTAAAATGTACCAATAAACTCAATAAAGGGGGGAAAAAAGAAATCACTACTCCCTGAGGGAGTAAAACCCTCTAAAATTCAGAAAGAGAAGATATAAAAGCTATTAGAAGTACCTTATTAAAGCAAGCCTATCAGAATAACATCAGCTTTCTCAACACAAATTTTAAAGGCCAGGATACTTGCAGTAAACTTTTTTAAGCCCCCAAAGAAAACAACTGTCAAACCAGATTATATTGTGTATAACTATCCTTCAAGACTGACAGAGAGATAAAGACTTTTAGCCATACAATCTAAAGTCATGACTGCTAAATCACCATTGCAGAAAATACTTATGGGAATCCTAAACAGAGACACTGAGGCCAGCATTGTAAAGGAGTTCAAAGAACTGGAAGAACAATTCAACAGAAGAAAGAAATAAGGGAATCAGCTTTGAAAAAGAAGACAATTAACAGGAATTAGCACAGATCTTTTGGTGATTTTTCTATATAAATGGTCTTCACTTCCCAATCAAAGTACACAGAATGGCAGACTGGGTCCAAAACAAAACCCAAGAGTGTTACTTTTCTCACTGCTGAGACAAAATACCAGATAAGTAAGTTAAAGGGGAAAAGGTTTCTTTGGCTCACAGTTTGTAGAGGTTTCAGTCTATAACCGGCTGCCCCCAGCACACGGCAGAGGTGCAATACTTCAGAGCAGTGGAAGACAGCAAAAGCAACAAGGGAAGGACAAGGGGCTCTCAACATCATCTTTCTGCCCCTTTTATCACAGGCAGTTTACTCAGGGCAGGCAGGAGTCACACCCTCAATCCCAATCCCCATAAGCCTAGTATTACACCATGAATAAATTCTAGAAGAAGTTCCACCTATGACTGCATGAAGCTTTGGGGGGGACATCTAGACACACACCATAACAGCAAGAAATGTACATCACGGTGGCTTAGTATATCTAGAGTTGTTTCTAGATCTTCTAGTCTGTTCCACTGATCCTTGAATCTGTTTCTCTGCCAGTACTATGCTGTTTTTATGACAGTGGCTTTATAGTATAGTTTCAAGTTAGGGATTGCTATTTTAGCTCTCTTGTGGTTACAGATGAATTTTTGGATTATTTCCTCTGGCTCTATGTAATACGCTGTTGCGATTCCAATCAGGATTGTATTGAATCTATATAGTACTTATGGGAATACAGTCATTTTGAAAATACTGGTTCTTCCTACCTAGGGTTAAAGGCTTATGTCATATGCTGCCTCTTTTTTGTATAACTTCTACAAAATTTAGCACCACTATTTGATATTCTTCTTTCATGTTTTAGCCCATGCTTATTTAACATGGCTATAAAAAGGAAGCTTATGTGTCAACAATTTGCTAATGTTCTTGCTTACTTTCCAGACTATCAGAAAGGATGTTTTTGTTTTGTTTGTTTTTTTTTTGAGACAGGGTCTCACTTTGTAGTTTGGCCCTGAGCTCAGCCTCAATCTACATCACAGAGATCCTCCCGCCTCTGCCTCCCGAGTGCTGGGATTACAGGCCTGAGTCACCACGCCCAGCACTGTGGTATGCGGTACTGATTGCTGCTGGGTGTGAGTCTCCACACCAAGTATTGTATGTGGTTACCAGGGATCAAATATAGGCCCTTGCGCTTGCAAGACAGGTGCCCGAACCACTGAGCTAAATCCCCGGTCCCCAGAAAGGATGGTTCTTTAAAGAATAGAAGCCAATAATCCTGTCTTCATTAGATTAGTCAAGGTGAGATTTATAGCTAGGCAAGGTCAACATTTCCACTCAGTCTGAAGCAGCCATAAGAAGACTGACTTCTGGTTTCTCTGGATTCCTTAAGAAGAAGAAGTCAGGGGCCGGGGAGTTAGCTCAGTGGTTCCGGCGCCTGTCTTGCAAGTGCAAGGACCGGGGGTTCGATCCCCCGGTAACCACATACCATACTGGGTGTGGAGACTCACGCCCAGCAGCAACCAGTACCACATACCACAGTGCCAGGCGTGGTGGCTCACGCCTGTAATCCCAGCACTCGGGAGGCAGAGGCAGGAGGATTGCTGTGCTGTGAGTTTGAGGCTGAGCTCAGGGCCAGCCTGAACCACAAAGCGAGACCCTGTCTCGAAAAACCTTAAAAAAAAAGAAGAAGTCAAAGGGGAAGAGGGGTGAGCATAGATGGAGATGAGCAAGGATAGAGGAAATAAAGAAAGGTGGAAAGAATACAAGGAAAATCATAGTTTCAAAATTGTACTTTTAAGAAGACTGAAAATTCACAATACGACAATCACTCAAGGTTATCTGTTTTTGTGCTCTTCAGGCTTGTTTACACTTTTCTTATAAGCTAATCATACTTCAAATCCTTTATTTTTTATATAAAAATGGTTAGTTTATTATTGATCAAATATATAAACTGAACATTCAAATATCTTAAAATTAAACTTTAGAGACAAAAGTTTAACATTCAAGCAGGGTTGCAGTTTACAGAAAACACCTAGAAAGGGAATTTGATTGTCTAATTCAGAATATTGAAAAAGGCCATTTAACTGAGAATAAAATGTTTAACCAGCAGTTCTATTCTGGCCAACATGCTAAAGATATTTAAAGTCCACAAATTAGTTAAACTCATTACAACCCAAATCCTTTAAAGATACTTAAAATGCATAAAATAGTTTAGTTGACAAGGTAAAGTGCAGAAGCAGGCCCTTGCCTTTTCCTATAAAATGGGCTATTATCTTTCTGTGGGTGGGCCATCCTTTGCTCTCTAAACCAAGCACAAGAATAAATTCTATAAGGCATGGTGACACTCAGCTGTCATCCCAGCACCCAGGATGCTGAGGCAGGAGAGTTGCTGTGAGACTGACAGCAGCCTGGGTTACACAGTGAACTCAAGGCCCACTTCAACTACACAGCAAGATTCTCTTTCAAAAAACCAAGGCAGAGGGGGAATAAAAGAAGAAAAGAGACGATGAAGAAGAGGAAGAGGAAGAAGAAAAGGAGGAAGAAAAGGAAGAGGAGGAAGAGGAGGAAGAGGAGGAAGAGGAAGAAGAGAGAGAGGAGAAGGAGGAGGAAGAAGGGGAAGGACAATTTCCTATAGGTTCATAAATTCAACAGATTTCCACTGCCAAAACCAAATACCCTCATGAGGCCTCTTGAGGGCCTCATTCCATTTCTTTGAGAGTGTCCTTCTAAAATTCTGCCAAATAAATCCCTTTATATACCTTTTCTTTCTTTTTTTTTTAAGGGAATGATACTAAAAGCAAAAAGAGCAAAATAAAAATCTAGACTTAAAATTTTAAATTTTTATATTTCAAAGGACCCTATCGAAGAAACATTGAAAAATATTTGCAAATTACTGTTTGAAAAGGAACTTAAATCCAGAACACTTACAACTTACTAACAGATAAGTAACCCAATTTTTAAAACGGGCATAAGATCTAAATAGAAATTTTCCAAATAGACATAAAAAAAAAATCAGAACTTCCATGATATAATGTTTTGTATAGCTTACAATATTTCACATGTTAGGTAGAGAAAATGAAGAAAATGAAATATTTTCAAATTCTACAATGGCAAGTGAAGAGTCTGGTTTTTCAAGTCAGAGTGACATGTTCAAATCTAAGCTTTTTTAGTCTCTAGCTTTCCTAAACTCCTTTCTTCCTTAGTAAGAAATGCATATAGTAAGATGCATATAGTAGGAAATGTACATTATATAACGGATGTGATGACTAAAAAAAATGCACATAAAATGCCTGGCACTAAAAAAAAGTTTTACATTCTCTTCATCCATTCTCTGAAGATACACACCATGTAATGAGATTATGGACAGTTTTATTTTCTCCTTTGCACTTTTCTCCTGTTCTTGAGATCTTTTGCAACACATAAACAGACACTAAGGTATTCACTAAGAGGGTATGTTGCTGTATGTTATTTTATAAGTCACACACTTATTAATTTTTAATTAAGTCCTTAAACATTTTCATCCCATTCAAACAAAACATTTTTTCTTTTGCCCTGTTGTAACATCATCCTACTTTTTCCGCTGCCTCATTTATTATTTTAATGTTACTTTACAACAAATTTGAGAAAACTCACCAGTAACTCTTAAGCAACCAAATACTTTTTCATGTGCATTGAGGTGGTTATAATCCTTCTTCAGGGACTGAAAGCATTACTCAGTAAGTAAAGAAGGGGGTCTGTGTCTATGAATGAGTGTATGTATATGTACACATGTACATATGGGTTTATACCATATCCTAATTCTCAACCTTGCAAAAACCTTTCTGAGTTGAACCAAAAATGGATACCAAGCAGTGAAAGAGAAAAAATTATCTTCATAATATTGCGAGAGAAGAAAATAAATACATAATGGCTCTTTCTTAGAAATAAAATTACAAGTTCTAATTCTATCAGAGCCAGAGAACAGAGAAGCTGCAGTACAATAAAAGAACATACTAGATATTTTGAAGAAAAAATGACAAGAAAATACAGAGGAGACTTTGACATATCTCTAATTACTACTTCATTTCAGACTAATGGTAAAAATGATTCTTTGGAGAGTTGATAACATCAGCCTGCCCACGCTGAGCTAGGACCAAGATCTGTGGCCAAGCAAAGAGTTCTAATAAATTGATTTTCTTTTTTGGCAACCAATAGGCCAGTCAATAATAATGTTGTTTAAGAAAGATTGAGTCATGAGGGAGATGAACCTTTCTTTCCATTTATTATGTTTGTATTGTCTATATTTGAAAAGCATTTTTCAATAACGAAACTAAAGAAATTACAAAGGAAAAGCTATTCTGAGAGCTAATCTCCAGAAGACCCTTGACTTGAAAACATGTTATCAATTGACAAAGCCAACAGCATTCCCATTAACTGAAGTTAGATGATCTAGATTATGATTGTCAGTAACAAAGGAAAACCAAGGTTGGGGCAATATAAAGTGGTCACATGAATGCAAAAAAATAGGCAAGGAAAATGTTGTGTCAGGCATACCATCCTAAAAGATCTATCCCAATAAGCTACATGGAACTTGTACTTTGCATTAAAGTTGGTGTTTAGTAAATAGTATTCTATAAAATCACAAATGACAATTTTTTAAATTGCTTGTCTTATTTCCAAACAAGTAGAATATAAGAAACTGTTTTCATCTAGGATCCTCCCAATTCAAGTCAAAGCCATGAATACACTAACAGGTTCTGTTTTGTGTTTGTGTCTATCTGTGTGTGTGTAACTTAGAGGAAGCGGTGACTCAGGAAAGCAGTCAGTGAAATGATGACTTTAAAAGTTTATACTGGGGGGCCGGGGAGTTAGCTCAGTGGTTCCGGCGCCTGTCTTGCAAGCGCAAGGGCCCGGGTTCGATTCCCCGGTAACCACATACCATACTGGGCGTGGAGACTCACGCCCAGCAGCAACCAGTACCACAGACCACAGTGCCGGGCGTGGTGGCTCACGCCTGTAATCCCAGCACTCGGGAGGCAGAGGCAGGAGGATTGCTGTGATGTGAGTTTGAGGCTGAGCACAGGGCCAGCCTGAACCACAAAGCGAAACCCTGTCTCAAAAAACCTAAAAAAAAAAAAGTTTATACTGGGGCCAGGGATTTAGCTCAGTGGTTCCAGTGCAGTGGTTCTAGTGCCTGCCTTGCAAGTGCAAGGGCCCAGGGTTCGATCCCCAGTAACCACATAAAACAATGCTGGGCTTTGAGACTCAGGCCAACCAGCAATTAGAACCACATACCCCAGTGACAGGCATGGTGGCTCATGCCTATAATCCCAGCACTCAGGAAGCAGAGGCAGGGGATTGCTGTGAGTTCAAGGCTGAGCTCAGGGCCAGCCTGAACTACAAAAGGCGAGACCCTGTCTCACCAAAAAAAAAAAAAAAAAAAAAGGTGATACTGGAAAATAATGAAAAAATAGTAGGAAATATTCTGAATGAGTAGGTAAGAAGTCTGCCCTACTAGATATGCAACATTTTGAAGCTATAAAGGGAACATGAATAGAAAGACAGAATAATGGAATGAAAGGAAAAGATTAGAAATAGACTGAAGTACAGGGAAGAATTAAGAATACGACAAAATACAAGAGGCAAAATTATCAACTATTCAAGTAAACATTACTGGAACAACTGGCTAGTCATTTGGCAAAAATAAGGCCATCATTTGGACAAAAGCAAAAATCCCTATTATATATACAAGACAATAATTCTAAATGGATTGAAGAAACTAGGAAATGGTGAAAATATAGGAAAAAAACATGCAGGAAAGTTTTAACATATCATACAGAAAGCACTAATTTTCATTAATATAAAGAGAAAAAATTACTAGGCAAAAGACACCAACAGATGGTTCTTTTTTTTTTTTTTTGAGACAGGGTCTCGCCTTTTGTAGTCCAGGCTGGTCCTGAACTCAAGCCTCAAACTCAGCAATTCTCCTGCCTCTGCCTCTCAAGTGCTGGTATTACAGGCGTGGGCCACTGCGTCTGGCACTGTGATGTGTTATAACTGTGGGTGGGTGTGAGTCACTGCGCCTGGTATTGTTGTATGTGGTTACCAGCGATCCAACCCAGAACCTTGCACTTGCAAGGCAGGCGCCCGAACCACTGAGCTAAAAATCCCTGGCCCCGTGTAAATGGCTCTTAAACATATAGAGATGTTCAGTATCTTTTAATAAAAGAATTGCAGTTTCACTGTCCTCATCCAACAAAGAGAACTAAAAGTATGATGACGAAGTTTTTTAGTAAGGTGGAAAAATAAGAATTCTCTCATTGCTGATGAAAGTTTAACTATACATGGCATTAGGTAAGTAAATTTGGCTGTTTCTATAAAAATATTTTTTATTGTTAAAAAGAATAAGGTAGCACTATGTGTATTGATGTAGAACATTCATCAGGATAAACTGTTGATAAAGCAATCTACAAAACAGTGAATGTCGTTGCTCATCAAACTGCCATTGTATAAGACTGCATATAGCCAAGTGCAGTGACTCATCCCTATAATCCCAGCACTTGGGAAACTGAGGCAGAAAGAGCACGAGTTCAGGCCAGCCTGAACTATGTAATGAGACCCTATCTCAAAAAGAAGAAAAAATTGCATATGTTATAAATCCTGACAGGATATACATAAACTAAATAATAGTTACTGTCTGTGGAAAAGAGAACTGCGTGGCTTAGTGACAAAGCTGTAAGAAAAAGGTTTCAAAAATGAACTTTTTGTATTTTATGTACTTCTTCTTAACAAGGCATAGAAGTCTAAGGGAGAAAGAAGTATTTCTTCTGATAAAAAGGAAATCCCAAAGCTTTTGTTAGACACTTAGGTTCTTTTTGGTTCTTGGTTTTTTGTTTTTTAAATTTTCTAACATTTCTTAACGTTTAACTTATTAGCTGATATTACTTTATTCAACATGTAGTCACTAAGCCTCTACTACAGGTCAGATATTATGCTGGCACTGTGGTGATGCAGCGAAGCTCTGGTACCTGTACACAGAAGTACTGAAGATACAGACTTGTAAGTGGCCAATTATAAAACAAAGTGGCCAAACAGATCAGTCTTTGATGAGTTGAAGAATAGGAAGTTCTACGTTACAAATTCTGACCAGACACACATAAACTTGATAATAGGTACCGAGAAAAGAGACCTGAGAAAAGACCTGGATGGCTAGGAAACCAAGACACTGTGGGTGTCTAGCTGGTCGAAGGAGGACCTCCTAAAGGAAACTACGCATAAACTCAGGCCTGGAAAGGACAACAAAGGAGACAAAAAATTATCCATGCGAAGGCCAAAATGTGAATATGTCAAGCTCTTTAGAATATGTGCAGCTTAGTATATGAGGCATGAGACATCAGAAGGAACGTCTTAGAAACAAATGGAGCGGTAGATGAGGCTCGGAGCCTGAAGGGCTTGATAGTGCAAGCAAGATTTTACTTTAGAAAATAAAAGTAAACAAGAAGATATTTATAAATTTGCATTTTATTCATTAATTTTATTGGTACAACTGAAATATCTCTAATGATCACATTCATTGAAGGGAGTTTGTATCTGTACAGGATATAAAAATCTGCATTTTAGAAAGCTCCTCTAGATGAAAAGTGGGTAAGGTACTGCTGGACGCCAAGGATATAGGAGGAAGTGCACAGGTGCTGCAATAGTCCAAGAAGCTTGAATTAGTGTACTGTCAGTGTTGAAATAGAGAAGTCGGTAGATTTCGGCAAATGATTACTTAGGAGACAGAGCCTAAAGGATCTGAATGAGTGAGAAAAATCAAGTGTGATTCCTGGGAAATTGGATGAGTGGTAGTAACAATGATAGTGAATAAGCAGGTCAGCTTACAGAGAGACAGGGTTAGATATTGTGAATGTGAAGCGTCTGAGGAAAACTGAAGACTACGTATGGGGCTGGGACTACTGGCTGAGATTTGGGTTGGTAATAAAGATTTCTTTTAATTTCTGGGAAACTGGAGCCACTCTGGAAATAAGATGAACCAGAGATTAATGAGTGATACTCTGATTTATGGTAACATCAGTCGTGTGAATTTTTTTTCTAGAATTTTTTTGCCCTGAACCCAGGTGTGGATGTATAAAAGGCAAGCAATTGGGAGAATCAGAATTAGTTTTGCCAGGCCATCACCAGTGAAATACAGGAAATGAGAACAAAAATAATAGCAAAAACTAGTACAAAACTCAAGTGAAAATAGAGAAGGTAGACACTATGGTTTGGATGGTGAACTGGCCAGCTTTTTGTCTCTGGGACCAAAATATCTGGTATAACACAACTCAAAAGGGAAAAGGTTTATTTTGGTACATCTGTTTAAGAGGTTCAGTACATGGAGGTCCCAATGCAGAAACAGCATAGCAAAGATCAGAGCTGCTTACCTGCTGGAAAACGGAGCAGAGAAGGGCCAGGGAGAAGAGGCCAGCACCAGATAGAGTTTTCAAGGTCACACCCTGTGATCCACCCGGATGCACTCAGAAGTATGTTTTAATCATCTCCTAGGCATCTTTGGAGACTATCAAGTTGACAATCAAGATTACTCATCACAGACGTAGCCTATCCCTGAAGAGTTCAAGTGCTGAAAGTGTAGCCCCAATGTGACAATGTTAAGATATGGAAAATCTTTAAGAGATAAAGTCTAGTGGGAAGAATTAGGTCACTGAATGAGGAATGAATGATGTCGTTTTTTGTGGCACCATGATTTGTTCTCTGGGAAGGGAACTCTATTATACAAGGGCAGTCCTGACCTCTGAATCGCTCTCTGGATTCCAGTCTTATCATGTGATCTCTCTTCTCACACATGCTCCAGCCATTCACAATAATGTGGTGGTGCAACCCAGAGGGCCCTCAGCAAGGCTGAGTCTCTTTCAGTTTCCAAAACTGTGAGTGAAGACACCCAGCCTGAGGCGTTTTATTATAGCAATGGAAAAGGGTTAATAGAGTGGACCAGTCAGGGGACAAATGAAAACTACAAGGTCAAATAAAAGATTCTGAATGAAATTTGAGGCATAGTTAAAAATAAAGACTTTATTCAAATTTGAAAATATCCAAGATAGGCCAATAGGCCTAGGACTCTGAAGTGGAACACAGAAGCATTTTATATCTAGCACACTAAATTAAAAAGCAGATTACTAGAATAAGCAAGGATGTCTTTCCCTGCTTCTATGTATCAGCAGACTGGCAAGCCTACTCAAAGCAATTAGGCAGACAAGCAAAATAAAAGGCAGCTAAATCAGACACTGAATGGCTGCATGTAACAAATGTTGAAAGGATAAGGAGAAGTTGAAACATCTTTGTATTGCTGGTAGGATAAAAAGGTGCAGGAGTTATATGCAACAATATGATAGTTTTTCAAAAAGGTAAACAAAGAGAAGACCTACCAATTCCAGATCCATGTATGCAGTCAAAAGAAGTCAAAGTAAGGATTTGAATAAACATTTATATGCCTGGGTTCTTAGGGGTCTTATTTACAACAACCAAAATGTAGAAGTAAATCATGTGTCCACTGATAGATATCTGAATAAACAGAATGCAGTAAACATATATAACAGAATATAATTTAGCTTATAAAAAGAAAGAACTTTTAAGCATGCTATAACATGGATGAACTTTGAAGACAAAATGTTAACTGTACTGTACAAGTTAAAGAGAGAAAATACTGTAATCAGTTCCCTTAAACAAGGTACCTGGAGTAGTCAAATTCATAGGGAAACAAAGTAGATCAGTGGTTTCCAGGGACTAAGGGAAAGGGGAATGCAGTTTAAGTGCTAATATACATATAATTTCAGTTTGGGAAGACAAAATAGATCTGGAGATAGATGATGATGGATGGTTGCACAAAATATGGATACAAATTCTGTTATGTATATTTTCTTACAATAGACAGGAAAGAAAACATAGGAGTAAGTCTTAATGGGCTTGTACATGGCAATGCTTTCTTAGGTACAACCCCATAAACACGAAAAAAAAATTTACATTTCATCTCAATCAAAAATTTGTACATCAAAGGATATAATAAAAAAGTGAAGGGAAGACTCAAAAAAAAGAGGAAAATATTTATAAAACATATATTAGATAAAGACCTACCTAGTAGTTAGACTATCAGAAACTCTCAAAACTCAACAACAAAAAGAAAAAAAATCATTTAAAATTGAACAAAGGACTTGAATGGACATTGATCCAAAGAAAATATATGAGAGCCCACTGAGTACATGAAAAAATATTCAGCATCATTAGTCTGTAGGAGAAGGCAACCCAGATCTATACCACTTCACATGTACTAGGATGACCATCTTAAAGAGAAGGGAAACTAACAAATGTTAAAGATGTGGTGAAATTAGAAGCATCATTCATCGCTGGAAGAATGCAAAGTAGTGTCTCACAGAGAAAGCAGTTTGGAAGTACCTCCAAAGGTAAACATCTACTCTTCAATAAATGACAATACCAAAAACAGTCGCTAAAACAAATAAAATCCATGAGTGTTAATAGCAGCATTATTCCCAAATTACCAACAGGTGGAAATAGTGCAACTGTCTTTCAGTTGACTACAAACATAAAAAGGAATGAAGTACTGTTACATGCTATAACATGGATACACTTTGAAAACACTGCACGTAAAAGAAGGCAGACAAGAAAGACCACACTTTTCATGATTCCATTTATATGAAATACCCAAATAGGTATAGAAACCCTAGAATCCATTGAAAAGCAAAGCAGATTAGTGGTTGCCAAAGTCTGGGAGTAGGACATTCCTTTTTTTTTTTTTTGCAGCACCAGGTCTTGAATTCTGGACCTTGCACTTGCTAGGCAGTTGCAGTGTCACTGAGCTACATCCCTCACCCTGGGATTATGGGGGAATAGATGATGTAATAGATACAGTTTCCTTCTGGGGTGGTGGCAACATTATGGAACTATGTTTGTGGTAGTGATAGTCAAAACACTGAAATGTACTGAATGCTATCAAACTATATGCTTTAAAAGTTATTGTTATACATTTTGTTTTGAGAATTTTACTTCATTTTTCTTTTTTTAAAAAAGCTCCTTCTTTATCACTCTTACCTGACAATTAACATCAGCCTTCCACTGCAGCAAAACTGTGACTAGCTCCTTATGTCCTCGGTCACATGCCCAGTGGAGTAGAGCTCTACCCTAAAAACAGAAGGAAAAAAATCTGTATATTTGCTAATTCACTTATGGAGCTACATAAAAGGTGCGTTAAGAAAGACAAAGAAATAAAATTGTAGGTTCATTATTCCAGAAACAGTTGATAAAAAAATGAATATGAAAAGAGCTACTAGCAATCAACAGGAAGCTCCAAGTCCTGCTTCTGGATCCATTACAAACTGGCATCTTTCAGCTATCTGTGGGATGGAGATAATAGCACTAATCAGAGAAGTCTTATCAATAATAATTGTTGAATCAAAGAATTATAAGAAAATGCTCTGTAAATTTTAAAGTTCTTTATAAACATAATACAGTTTTCTAACATTATTATATTCATGTGTTTAGGTGAAAGAAATCTTTGGGCAAAAAGAATACTTAAGCTTAGGTAGAAATTATAATTTAAAAGAATTATATCTAAATTCTCTTAAATTTATCCCTTAAAAAAATGAAACTATCCATTGTGCCTTACCATTACAACTGAAAAAAAAATCTATTAGGGATTATCATCAAATAGCTGTCTATGAAAGACAATTGTAACACAAAATAGATGACTGTTAAGAAGGAAAGAACTAAATATAGTAATTTTAACCCCTGTCTAGTAAAGTCTCATAGTTACTATTAATGTGTCACTTCTATTTCCTGCTGCTAGAAAATCTTGGTCTACCTAATGAAAGCCTGCTTGCCCCCCAACCCCCATAAACACAACTCCAAAAATCAAGCTTTCCTGAAGAAATCAATGACGTATGGCTTAATACTACTATTTGAGGATGGTAATAATATTATTTATAAAGAAATTAATTCTTCTTATATATTAAATTAAAATCTGTTTTACTTCATTTTAGAAAAGGTTTAAATAGATCTAAAGAATGGCCTTAGAGCAAAAAGTACCTTTTAAAGAAAGGTTTTCTAAACCTGCCTAAAGACTCACATTATTCATTCTCTTCCTCTATCTATCCCATGAATTAAACCAGGACTCATTCTTGAAACCAAAAACTAAGATAGGACAATTTTCTTACAAATTACCTCTTCTAAAAAACTTCCATTTGTTTGGTTTACTTTTATTTACTTGTAAAAATCTGTTTCAAACAGGCTTATACGGGTCCCATAATTGAGAGAAACCAAAAATTTGCAAATCTAGGTAACTCATTCACCGACTGTTGTAGTAGCAAAATTGTTTTATTACACTGTTCAGAGCCCAGTGAGTTCTTAAAATTTTTTATTAATATACTAAGCATTAATAACAGCAAGTCCTTACAAATGTATCCCCACACCAACAGTTGCTCAGAATATATTTTGCCTCATTATTCTACCTTAGTATACAGTGTAAACAACATCAAGATACACCCATCAACACTACCATTCCTCCATTTACTTTCTTTCCCTCTTCCCTTCCTAGTTCTTCTCATTGAACATTTTCTTCCTATTTCACAGCATCTATTATGATTCTCATTCACACTTTCAGTTTCTCAGACCAGAAAAATTATTTGGTATTTAAATGTGTGGCTTGAGCTGCAGATTTAAATTAGTGGTGCTGCATATGCCTTGCAAGCACAATGGCCCAAGTTCTACCAAAAGTACCACCAAAAATAAAAGGGTATGGCCTCAATGTGAATTCATTTAGCTATAAATGTCTCAAGTTTATGGCTGAGTAGTACTCCATTTTATTTTTAAATCCCATGTCTTCTTTATCTAGTCACCTGTTGATGGGCATTTGGGTTGCTTCCAAGATTTACACTGAGCTGTTATAAACTGGGCAGCTATACACATGGATACACATATGTCACTGTGGTATGATAGTTTCAGTTCTTTTAGGAAAACATCCAGCAGAGGAATAGCTGGGTCAAATAGGATCTTTAATTCTAGTTTTTTGAGTAATCTCCATCATGATTTCCACAGCTTTGTAGTATAGTTTCAAGTTGGAAATTGTGATATCCCTACCTTATTGGAATTTTAATTGGGATTGCATTAAATTTATATGGCAGTTTTAGAAGTATGTCCATTTTCAGTATATTGGTTCTTACCCAGGAACAAGTGATGTCTTTCCATTTTCTGATATCCTCTTCAATCTCACTTTTTAAAAAGAGTGCTGTAGTTTTCAGAAGAGGTATTTTATTTCTTCTGTTAGATTAATTATTATGTATTTCATTTTTTTAGATACTACTGTGAAAGGAATTGTTCCCACAGTTTCTTTCTCAGTGAGTCTGTTGTTCATATACAAGAAAGCTACTGATTTTTGGGAATTGATCTTGTATTCAGCTACTCTACCGAATCTAGTTATTAAGTCTAGAAGTCTTCTGGTGGAGCTTTTGGGGTCTTCTATATAAAGTATCATGTCACCCACAAAATAATGAGAGTTTAACTTCTTCTCTTCCTGTCTTTATTCCTTTTTCTTGTCCGATTGGTTTCACTAATGTTTCCAGAACTGTACTGAATAGAAGTGGTAAAAGTAGACATCCTTGTCTTGTTCCTCATTTTAGCGTGAAAGATTTCAATTTTTGAGTGATTAGTATGATGCTGGCTATTGGTTTTTTATAGATGGCCTCTATGAGGTTCAAATAAAGACCATCTATCCCAATTTTCCGTAGGGTTTATGAATGAGTGTTAGACCGTGTCAAATGCCTTTTCTGTCTATTGAGATGATCACATGGTTTCTGCCCTCAACTCTGTTAATACAGTGTATTACCTTTATTGATTTATGTATACTGAAACATCCTTACATCCCTGGGATGAATCCTACTTGGTCAGGGTGCATGATCTTGATGATTCTCTATATTCTGTTTGCAAGAATATTGAGGACTTTTTTGAGTTTTTTAAAAGAGTTTTAAGAGATTTTTAGAGCTGCTTTTTTTTTTAAAAGGAAATATTTCTAAAAGCCTGGTTTAAAAAATGTTCTTGAGCTCTAAAGCAGCATTTGCTATGTCAAAAATTTCTAGAACTCTAGTGTGTATTGACTTCTCCCATTTTGATCTAAAAACAATCAGATAAAATTTCAAAGTCTATCACTTTAAGTTCTTATTTTAAATGTGCATTTTAAGGTTACTAAATTTAGCTATTAATAAGAATTACTATGTAGATAAAATGGTATGTGATATACAGACACATACCTAATAGTTAAATAGAAAACATCATAGTAATGTGTCTAGTACTTCTGCCACAGGACGTACAGATAATTTCTACTTCTCACCCAGCTTCCTGATTTTTCCTTAGATTTGACCCAAAGGGGTTATAACAACTAAAGCTAAAATAATCTTTAACTGTCTCAATGAGAAGGAAGACAACCAACACATTTTAGTGTTAATGGGAGCTATATCTTAAATTTACCATATGTGGTGCCAAAAACTTACTTTAGGGGAAGCACCTATGACTGGAGCTCAGTAGTGATTTTCACTTTGGACATATATTCCATAAAGGGCAGCACACATACAGCACTGCTTCAGGAAGGATGATGTGCTCTCAGGCATTTACACTAAGCTTTTTAACATGTGTTTTGACCTGTGAGGTAATTAATTTTTGTAACACATTATTTTAATGGTACACTAATTAACCTTGAATTAGAATAAATTCTCTGACAATGACTTTTTGTAGAAGTGCTGAAGATGTCTACATTAAGACCACTCATTGATTAATATTCTATGTAACATCAAAACGTGCAAAAGCAAGAGTAGGATTAAATATACTTGTAAATAAACATAGGTAAAACAAATCAGGCTTCAGAATTTTTACCTACATGATATTTTATATTTGAATTAACAAAGACCAGCATAACAAAGTATCTATATATTTTACTCCTTCAAACTATAAAGTTCCTGACAACATGCCCTTACAGTTATTATTCAAATGAAAATATTATTGGTAATTCACAGAGATGCTATTTCCTTAACTAATTATAGTAAATATCCATGTTTTTTCTCTCAGTTAACCAAAACACACTTAGATCAATACAATGTAATTATTATTTTATTTTAAGTGTAAGATTCCATAAACTTTCCTCCAGAAAGTAAATCTGAATTTGATATACATGAAAGCTATATCTGCTTCAGTACTTTACCTAAACTTAAAGATTGTTTACGGGGCTCTCTATATATTGTTTTCTTTTCTGTATTATAATCTATTGTATATTTTCAGGTTAAATATATATATTTTACTACAGCGCAAAACATACAGCAATTCTCTCTTTGCTCTCAGTTTTTAAAATCCTTTTGGAAAAATATCCCAGACATATTTAGGAGGGGAGGGAGTATTATTAGAGGAATGTATTAGGCCACTAGAAGGCTCTCGGCACTGTTTGCAGAGCTCGGCATTTTCAATACAGTAAAACGGGGAAGGATTCTCATCTGTTAACCAACAGTGTTAATACTGTCCTACTTCAGACAGATGAATGACTCTAAGTGCTTTGAAAGTGCAGGGTAGCAACTAACCTATTAAGTGGTATTACTTTTATACCTTTGGGGAAATACAAAGAGCAGGTCTTAATATTTTAAATGCTTCCATGATATTCGCAATTATTTATTTCTTAAACCATACAGAATTTTTAAAATTAGATTTTTTTCTGGGTATCACAAAATTTAATGAAAGAGATTCTATTACAAAATGAATTTTGACATCCTTATGACATTTCAAGATATATTCAAAGGATGCTCAAAATATATAGTCAATGATTAAATTTTAAAAATTATCATAGTAAGAGACACATTGCTATTAATATCTCTCAAAGTGCTCCTCCTACTTGAATATTGTTTTTTTTTGAGACAGGGTCTTGCTTTGTAGCTCAGTTAAGCCCTGAACTCACGATGTAGCCCACGCCAGCCTCGAACTCACAGTAATCCTCCTACCTCTGCCTCCCAAGTGCTGGGATTACAGGAGTGAGTCACCAGGCCCAGCTCAAATTAAAACTTATTTAATCATTCTTGCTACTTTGGAAGCAGTTTTGGAAGTGTTGTTTTGTTAGTGTCTTTATGAGATATAATCAAATATATAGTGAATGCTGCTGTTGTGTCCCATCTAATGGAAAGGCAGTTTGGGAAAAATCTTATGATGTACCCCTATTCACCTAATTCAGCAGGTCTGGCTCTGTGAAACTTCTGGCTCCTTCCTGAGGTCAAAATGATCATGCAAGGTAAATGCTTTCAATCAATTCAGGACACTGAGGTAACTATAATAGTACAACTAATGATATGAAAGAGAACTTTCAGAACTGCTTCACAGTGGCCAGTACCAAGGAATAAATATGTTCAAAGCAAAAGAAAGTATCCTGAGCAGGACTAATGGTAATGTGTCTTTCACTGTATTGATTTAAACATTAACCATACTTTTATCACACTACATATTTAAGTATTTAAAATTTGAGAGTTATCACTTTGCCATCTTATCAGAGATACAGTACAGTGTAATGAGCAAATAAAATACTGAAAATACATCAACCTTAGCTTCTCTCTGCAAAATATTTGGGCTTCCATTTATAATTGCAGTAAGCACTGACTTTGGCTACCAATAAGCTATAATGTCTCCATCTCTTCTACCTTGTTCCTAACATCTGTTCTTCGTCGCAGGGAACAGGAGGAAAACTGGGAGACAATTTAAAACCTCAAGATCTACCTAGTGTAGAAGCCAATGACTCCCTGTGGGATAATTTATTTACCAGAATTAAAAAATAAACCAGGAACTGGGAGTGCTGCTCAGTAGCAGAGTGCTTGCCCAACACACAAAAGGCCTTGGGATCAATCTCCAGCATAACAAAAATCAATCAATTAATAAACTAAATTATAAAGCCAGCAAGTATTTGATCTTGTTCAATGCCTACAATCTTGAAAGAAGAAATGGCAGTGTTCAGCCATCAGAGGATGTGAAAGTTTTTAAACACACTATGTTTAAAAATTCTTTCATGGGTATTTACTAAGCCACGTCAGTGATTTAAAGACAAAGGAATAAGCTAGGAAGACACCACTTATTCCTGTAAAAAATAGGTTGTAAAAGCAGTAACACTAGGAAGTTGTCATAAAAAGTTCAGATTTCCATCACAAAACAGTGGACAAATAAGTTGTGCTGTTTTTACAAAATGGAACATTCCTCAGCAATACAATGGAAGAAAGTGTTGATTACAATAGGATGGTAAATCTTGAAATCATTATGCTGTGTGGGGCAAGCCTTATACAGGAAAGTACATACGCATGATTCCACTCACAGAAAGAGCTACAACAAGCGGAACTATTCTCCAATTAAGGAGTAGGAGATCAGTTTTTTCTTTTTTAGGATCAGGAGAAAGAACTGGCTGGGAAGGTACATGAGGGAACTTCCTATCTGACAATGTTACGGCAATATTGTTATGGCAATGTTGTATATAGTGGTAAGAGTTTCAGTTACTTAGGTATATGCATTTATCAAAATTCAGTGTGAACTTAAGACTTATGAATTTCACTGTATATAAATGCAATCTTAGAGGAAAATTAATTTTGAATTTTAGTTATGTACATGCCAAAGCATCTAGAAAGAAGGGTGCTGTTTTCTGTGTATACAACATAAATAATCGATTGAGGGATAGAGAAATGAACAGATACCAATAAAGCAAGTATAGTAAAATATTTGTAGTAGAATACAGTGGTAGAAATACAGATGTTTAACATTAAGTGTACATTTAACATTTTTCAGAATAAGTTGTTGGCAAAATAAAAAACTGTGCTCATAATCAGGAACTGTTATTCATGTTAGTCAAAATATGAAAGCAAACCAAGTATCCATCAATGGATAACTGAATAACAAAATATGGAAAATCCATAAAGAGATTATTCAACCCATGTTTACAGCAGCACAAAGTACAATAGCTGGGTCTTGGAAACAGTGCATATGTTCATCAATAAATGAATGGATAAGGAAAATATATTTATATACAATGGAGTACTACACTATCATAAAGAAAGATAAAAACTAGAAGCATTCACAGGTAAATGGATGTGACTTGAGAACATATTAGGTAAAATAAGTCATATACAAGATTAATATCCAATGGTTTATATTAAAAACCTGAGATTATAATATCTATATTGATATCTCAGATTAGTCAGTTTTAAAAAAAAAATTTTTGATGCATTAAAACATGGGTAGACTGGGCTGGGGAGTTAGCTCAGTGGTTCCAGCGCCTGTTTTGCAAGTGCAAGGGCCCGAGTTCGATTCCCCGGTAACCACATAACAATACTGGGTGTGGAGACTCACCCCAGCAGCAACCATCATGCCTGTAATCCCAGCACTCGGGAGGCAGAGGCAGGAGGATTGCTGGGATGTGAGTTCAAGGCTGAGCTTGGGGCCAGCCTGAACTACAAAGTGAGACCCTGTCTCAAAAAAACAAAAAAACAAAAAAACAAAAAAAAAACATGGGTAGACTTTGAAAATGTTAAGGGAAAAAAGCCAAGAAATAAAGGATAAACCCTGTGTGATATTACTTATATAAGGTATGTAAGGTAGTCAAATTCATGCCAAAGGCTATGGGAAAAATACATGAGAGTTAGTGTTAAATGTCAGAGTTTCAGTTTGGGAAGATTAAAAAGTTCTGGTGGTGGATCATGGTGGCAGTTATACAATTTTCTGGAGTTCTTAATATCACATAATTATATAATTAGAAATGATTAAAAAGGCAAATTTTGTCATGCATATTACAACTTACAACAAAAAATAAGTTGTCAAACCTTCTAAGGTTTAAACTACTTTCACCATTTTCTGATTTTGTATTAAATAAGTTTCTGATGTATAATACAATCATAGGCTTGATTTTTAAACAGCATTAGCTATTTAATAGATGGTAATTTCTCAGTTGTTATAACAAATAATTCTGAACTATTACCTTAATCAGTTGCACCACCAAAATAACATATCCTCAAATATACCAAGTGTAAGTCCTTCTTTCACTTCATAAACTTTAAGTAAAGGCATAAATTTACTGCTATAGCCTAATTCTGGCTTTTGAATCTTTTGCTTTTTCCAGTTAGGTTAGCACCGTTGGAAGATGTGGTATTTACACACAATAGGAAATGACTGGCATAGACAGGTTCTTACTTTCAAGTGAAAAAAGCCATTTGTGACCAACAATTGCCAATATCATAACAAATGAGGAAAAATGGAAAGAATTCCTGTGTTCACTCTCACTGCTACTGTTCAAGATAGTACTGTACTTGAAACTTTATTTTATTTGTTTGTTTGATGGTTTATTTCTGGAAGACAGGATTTCACTTTGTAATTCAGGCTGGCCCTGAGCTCAGGCCAGCCTCGAACTCACAGCAATCCTCTTGCCTCTGCCTCCTGTGTGCTGGGATTACAGGTGTGAGCCACCACGCCTGGCACTGTGGTATGGTGTACTTATCGTTGGAGGGCGTGAATCACCATGCTCAGCATCGTGATATGTGGTGCCAGGGATTGAACTCAGGACCTTGCACTTGCCAGACAGAAACTGGAATCACTGAGCTAAATCCCGGCCCCCAGAGCAATTAGACAAGAGAAACAATTTTTTAAAAAGGGATTTTAATGGGAAAGGAAGAGGTCAAACTATCCTTACTTGATGACATAATCCTTTACATAGAGTATCCAAAAATATTAAAGAAATAAATTCAACTTGGGCCAGGGAGTTAGCTCAGTGGTTCCGGCGCCTGTCTTGTAAGCGCAAGGACCCGGGTTCGATTCCCCGGTAACCACATGACAATACTGGGTGTGGAGACCCACACCCAGCAGCAACCAGTACCACATACCACAGTGCCGGGCGTGGTGGCTCACACCTGTAATCCCAGCACTCGGGAGGCAGAGGCAGGAGGATTGTGATGTGAGTTTGAGGCTGAGCTCGGGGCCAGCCTGAACCACAAAAGCGAGACCCTGTCTCAAAAAACCTAAAAAAAAAAAGAAATAAATTCAACTTAATAAATTTTAAAAAGTAGTAAGATACAAATAGTAGTATTCAAAAATCAATAGCATTCCTAAACACCAAGACTGAATGCACTGAACAAGAAATCAGGAAAATAAATCCATTCACAACAGCTTAAGAAAATGAAATACCTAGGAAATAATCTAACCAAGAAAGTGAAAGATCTCCATAATGAAAACCATATTCTTTTGAAAAAAAGAGACTAAAGAGGATATTAGAAAATGGGGAGCATTTCTGAACAGGCAAAATAAATATTGTGAAAATAGCTGTATTATAAAAATGATACATAAATTTAGTGTAATTCTCATCAAAATATCATCACTCTTTGAGACCAGAATTTAGCTCAGTGGCACTGCACCTACCTTGCAAGCACAAGGGTATGAGTTTGATCCATAGTACAGAAGAAAAAAAATCAGCTTTTGTTATAAAGGTAGAAAAAATTCTACAATTAATATGGAACCAATAAATTTGAGTCGTTTGTAGGAAACTGACCTGAGAGCATAATATTAGGTGAAATAAATCAGATGCAGAAGCTTGACTACTGCATGCTTTCTTCCTTATATAAAAACCTAAGCATGAATAAATTAAAGATAAAATAAAAGACAGGTAACAGGAGATAAGGAGATGGATCTTTTGCAAATGGGAAGGGGATTAAGAAATGTAGGAGAGGAAGGCAAAGGAAAGGAAAGTAAAAAGAATTAAGATGTGTTATGTACATTACCAACTTCCCATGATGAATGTAATCAACCTGTGTTCTAAATATATACTAATACAATTAAAATTAAATAAAATTTATATAGACCTGAAAGAGATTCAGAACAGCCAAAGTAATCCTGAGCAACAAGAGCAAGGCAGGAAGCATTACAATCTCAGACTTCTAAGTTGTACTACAAAGATATAACAGTAAAAATGACATAGTACTGGCACAAAAATAGACACAATGACAGTGTAACAGAAGAGATGATGCAGAAATAACGCCAGGTACCTTCAGCCATCTGATTTTTGATGAAGGCCCAATAATACAGGCTATAGAAAACATAGTTTCTTTAACAAATGGTGGTCAGAAACTGGTTATCTGTATGAACGAATCTTGGCCCATGTTCTAAAGTCAAACAAAAATGGACACAAACAAAAGTACTGAATGTGCTGAGGAAATAACTGGTGCAGCTCCTAAACCATGGGCATAGGTAAAAACTTTAAAAGTACCCCAGCTGCACAAGAAACATCAAGAACTCAAAAACAGAATAATATTAAATTAGCTTCTATACAGCAAAAGAGACAATAGAGTGAAGAGACAACCTATAGAATATGAAATTTTTTTTATCAGCTGCCCCTGGGACAGTGGACTAATATATAAAGATCTCAAAAAAAAAAATCAGACTCTTCAAAAAATAAAACTCAATAAAAAAAATGGCAAATGAAATGAATAGACACTTCTGAGAGGGAGAAAAACAAATGGCTAGAATACACAAACATGTTCATCATCATGGGCCATTAGGGAAAAGGAAATCAAAACATCACCAAAATCCACCTTATTCCAGTAAGTATGGCCGTAAGTAGACTCAAAAAATATCAAATGCTATAAAGACTGTAGGAAAAGAGGAACCCTTCTACATTGTTGGTGGGAATGTAAACTGGTAGAAGCAGTTGAGAGTCAGTATGGCATTTCCTCAAAAAACTAGAAATACGAATTCCATTTAGCTCAACTATACATCTTTCCCCCAAAAGCTGAGATACAGAGATACATCCATCCATCCTTATGTTTGTAGCTCCTCAACTCACAATAGCTAAATCATGGAAGTAGCTTCTGTCTGTCAAAAGATAAACAGATAAAGAATAGGTGTTTATACCCAACAAAGTCCTACTGGGCCATAAAGCACAAAAAATGAGTCATTCTTAAGAAAAATGGAGGGATTTTGGGCTGGGGATTTAGCTCAATGGTTCCAGCACCTGCCTTGCAAATGCAAGGGCCTGGCTGGTTCGATCCCCAGTAACCACATACAACAATGTCAGGCATGAAGACTCACGCCCACCAGCAATCAGAACTACATACCACAGTGCTGGGCGTGGTGGCTCACACCTGTAATCCCAGTACTTGGTAGGCAGAGGCAGGAGGATTGTTGTGAGTTTGAGGCTGAGCTCAGGGCCAGCCTGAACTACAAAAGGTGAGACCCTGTCTCAAAAAAAAAAAAAAAAAACAAGAAAAGAAAAGAAAGAAAGAAAATGGAAGGATTTTGAGAATTTAATACTAAGTGAAATAAGTCAGTTACAAAACACTAAATATCACACATAGTTTCTCTAATATGAAAGACCCACATATAAATAAAGAGCAAAATAAAAGAGCACGTTAAAAAAAAAAAACAAGGAATAGATTCTGTAGAGATAGAGATGGGATGAAAATTTGGGGAAAGGAGAAGGAAGCCCTGGGGGGAGGGGAGGATTAGTAAAAATGATCAAGATATGAAACATATATGTATCAAACTCCAAGCTGAATATAATCACTATGTATTGCAAATGTCTACTAATAATTTTTTTAAAAAAATACTGCTGGTTTTGCCAGATTTTGCACCAGATTCTCAAGCTAAAAACACGTAAATTTTATTCCGATATGAGCTAAAGATGAAAACAAATAAAGAGAAAGGAAATGAGTCAAGAGAAAAGTAACCTGCTCCAACATATTTTATTAATGAATCAAGAGACATGAAAAATAGCTAATAATAGCACTTATGCCTTTATAAAGACACAAATGAAACACCAAACAAGGAGCTCAGTGAGAGGAGCACTTTAGATGAGTATATATGGGAAATCAGTGAGTTACACTTTGTGAGGCTTACGACAGTCAACTGCATGAGAACCACAATACATCGTTACATTTGTTCTAAGACAAATTTAAATTAGTGCAAGATTTAAAATACTCTTTAAGTATTACCAATAATAAGCATGTACTTACTATTGCATATGGCATTAATTTGAAAAATAACGTGACAAGAATTATGAAAACAATTTGTTTGAAAGATTATGCTCATTTTTAAAATACACAAATTATATTATCTTTTCCTGTTAAATATATTTTCTTTGAAAAATCGTAAATACTTGGTATATATGAAAAGGCGTAGTAATATGGTTCAAAGATAAAAAACCTGAACCATTTTTTAAAAATGCAGATTTTAATGTTTTTACTTTTCAGATTACTTCAATTTCTAAGCACTGAGAAAATGGTTAAAATATAGCAGAGGTTAAAACAAGTAAAAAGTCAGTACGTCCAATACCATGTAGCTATAAACTTGTACCTTGAAACATCTGATATACAGATAATGTAACTTCCTAAATGGTATGTGTAACTTCCAAAGTTTTTCTCTT
Source organism: Petromus typicus (assembly GCA_004026965.1). NCBI lineage: Eukaryota > Metazoa > Chordata > Mammalia > Rodentia > Petromuridae > Petromus > Petromus typicus. Next base: position 32,591 of record PVIR01002810.1, read on the forward strand.
CTGTGAAATGGAGACAATATTCTAACTACTACATCAGTAGGAATCAACATGCAATTTTCTCAAAAATACACGCTTTGAACTGGAAACATAGCTCAGAGGTAGAATCTTGCCGAGCATGTGCAAAGCCCTGGGTTTGGTCTCCAGAAAGCATAAAAGACAAAAGAAAAGAAGGAAGAAGGGAGTAAATGATGAAGGATAAAAGAAAAGAATATAGTTCTTACTTACTGTAGCAATCGCAATTTAAATAAATACAGGTATACCCAAGGAACCACACTTAGTGTGATAACATGATGTCATTATGAGCTACAAATATATCTTATTTAAAAGTCATTTCTTACTTCTATACTCATCTATAGGTCCAAAGATTTGCATTTCAGGCAACACAATAACTTATAAATAAATCGGTAATAATAATTTCATAACATTGTATCTGTGAATATGTGGGAAAGCAAATTATTATGCACTCTAATCATTTTATGGCTATAACTAAATTTCTTTATGTGTGCATAAAAAATTTAGGTGCGATAAATATAAATTTTCTTATGTAAGGGCAAGAGCAAAATTGGTTGAACCTACAATGTAACATTTAAAAATAAAAATGTATCACCTCAAAGAATCCTAGGCAATACACGTGGAAATACCTCACGCTCAAATATCAGATAAACACAAAGAATTAGATGTTCTTTTAAAACTAAAATTTTATCCAACTTATAATAAGGGAATGCCTTCTTTACTGATAAGGGACTAAAAGTATTTAGCGTGAAACAATTTTAAGGTTATGTACTTTTAGTCCATCATCAAGGCTTATCAAATTGCTTTATTTGTTAGAGCATTAAATGTCATGAAGCAATTTGATTCATTTAGGATGTTAAGTTTGATTCCGATTTTAAAATTCCCATTTCTCTTATGTTCTTAAATTAATTCATACAAATCCCTGATTAATAAGAAAAGGGTTTGCCATCAGTATTCAGAGCCCAGCCTGAATTGTCATGGCTGAGAAGGCAGAAATCTGCTTGGAGCAAAGAGAGAACCCCACTGAATTCCTGACGTCTCAGTCTATGAATGTGTAAGCGCTTCATCTGTTCATGGAAACACAATGCTCTGTCAGGGTTGGGGAAGGTAGCTGCTTGAGTAACAAACTGGTACAGCTGGGAAGCAGCACTACATCAAAGTATGGAATTGCAGAAGGGATACATTCTGCATGTTTTCCTTTTATTTTTATAAAAACTTATGTTAATTTGGGCAAGCTATTTGTGTATGGAGTACTTAGTCCCTGTCACTGCTGTCCATCTTACAATCTCTGTAGAAATCTCTGGCAGATCTGACTTTTGCTAATGGTTTGTAAAAGAAAATTTTACAACTTAGAATGTAATATGCACAGAGCCGATTGAAAACAACTCCCACTCTTCTACTTTTTATTTATTTTTCTTAAATGCAGTGCGAGATGAATAGTCCCCTAGATCTCATTTCTACTTACTAGCTGTATGTGTTTTAGAAAATAAATGTTCATCCCTGAATGTTAGGTTGTATCTGTAAAATGAGGATGAATGAAAATTACTGTGAACATAATATAGTAATAAGTAAAAGTGCTCTGTAAATGAAAACACACATTATGTAAAGTATTATCTGTTACTTGAAAGTCAGAAATATTAATAGGGATCAGATAGTACCTACATGATACCTTCCAATGAAAACAGACCCTGAAAAGTTAAGTGGTTTCTTCATCACATCATCATTCTTCATTGATATTAACACTAAGCAAAGAAAATGACATTCATTGTGTTGCTTTCTATGTGTCCATCAAGTACTGTTTACCTGTGTAATATAAACTCCCTCATCCTCAAAACAACCCAAGACAAGGACCAGTATCCCCATTCCACACACCGAGAAACTGAGACACAGAGTAAGGTTGATAAAGTAACACAGCTAGGAAGTGACAGTACTAAGATGTCAAGCAGTAGGGTAGTGTAGCTCTTCACCACTACACTGTACAATTAATCATTCACCAATGCATCAAATATTTAATGAGTTTGTAATATAGGCCAAAGACTCTAATAGAAACATTCTTTTTTTTTTTTTCTTTTGGTTTTTTCATTTTGTTTTTGTTTTTCTTTTTTTTTTGAGACAGGGTCTCGCTTTGTAGTTCAGGCTGGCCCTGAGCTCAGCCTCAAACTCACATCACAGCAATCCTCCTGCCTCTGCCTCCCAAGTGCTGGGATTACAGGCACGAGTTACCATGCCTGGCATGGTGGTATGTGGTACTGATTGCCGCTGGGCATGAGTCTCCATGCTCAGTATTGTATGCGGTTACTGCGGGATGGAACCTGAGTCCTTGCGCTTGCAAGACAGGCACCGTAACCACCGAGCTAACTCCCCGGCCCTCGTTTTGTTTTTCTTGAGGCAGGGTCTCACTGTGTAGTTCAGGAAAGCCTCCAAACCCATAGTGATCCCCCTGCCTCAGGCTCCCAGGTGCTGGGAAAGCACCACAGACATAGCTCAGAAATACTCATTTTCAACAAAAGAAGATTTCAAAATATTTACCCTTTTCAGGAAGCTTCTAGAAGAAATATTTGTATGTGCTAAAACAGAGAAATAATAAAAAGAGCAATCTGTTGGCAAAGATAGTCCATCAAAATAAGGAAGTAAACAATAAAAAATAAAGAAAGATATAGGCTCAGAAAACAGGACAATCTAGGCAAGAGGAGAAGGAAATCTTTAGGAAAGAGATAAAGAAAACTCCCAGGAGAGGTGAGATAGTATTCTCTTTTTGTTATAGACTAATCATATAATTTTAAAGTCTATCTACATATAATATTTTATAAAAACATTAAGCACAAGAAACAAAATAAAGATAAAATAAAGGCACACAATCATGTTTGATTTGCTTTTTTTTAAAAAAAGGTATTTTGAAAGTAAAAAACAAAAAGTAACACACACACAAACCCTATCTGGAATCAGAAAATTTGGAACTATTCTTCACAATTTGGCCTCTACTATTCTCTAGTCACATTTTTCCTGGCTCTTTTTGTCTCTTTATTTAGTGGAGAAGTCAGTAAAACTGGGCCCCCTTTAATGTAGTACTATGATACTTGCGACTCCAGATCCCACAGATATTGTATTATACAGAAAAAGGAGACACACGAAAGGCCAACCTGAGCAGTGAGCTAATTACGATACGCAAACTTGTTACCTGACAGATTGTCTATGATCACATCTTATTTTTTCCATAAAAATTAGCACCTTTTGCCATTTCAACAATCTTTCATCGGATATCTAAAAATGGATAAAAACTAGAAATGGGTATAGTAAATTTAGTATTAGTAAATTATTAGTAAATTTTGTTCCTTTGTTAATGACTATAATTCAGGGGTAGTTTAATATGTAAATGGTTTTATTCACAAAATAAATAAATTAAAAAGTAATATACTTTATAAAATAATTTAGTGTAGGATCTCTAATTCTTAAATGATGGGCCAGTGTTTAAATTATTGGATTTACCAAAATTCTAACATGAGTTTTTAGAAATGTATTTATTGAGCAAAGAATATAACCATTTATGTTATAAGGATAGAAGACGTAAAGCTCTGTATAAGCGAGGTCATTAGTATCACCTACAGATTTGAGTTATTATGGAAAGTATCTCTGTTTTTCATAAACAAGTGGAAGTTATTTGACTATGCTAACTTTCTGTCTCTACTCTCTGCCTAGAAATGTGTTATAGACTTTTATTGTTTCATTTTGTTTGGGAGACAGGGTCTTGCTATGTAATTTAGGATGCTCAAACACATTGTAATCCTCCTGCTTCTGCCTCCCAAGTGGTGGGATTACAGACATCTGTCATCACACCCAGCTCATAAATGTGTTAGATTTAGACAGAGAACGTATTTTACCTGGGCAACATATTTCAATATGCGCTTAGCCATACCATACTTTGAGCTATAGTTCAAAGGGCTATCATTTACAAAAAGGCAGAACAACAAAACAGAAGAGAAATTAAACCAGTATGTTTTATGACACTCCAAGGCCATAGTGTCCATTCATCAAAAATAAAAATAATTAGTGCAGTTTTTTCATACCTCTTCATCTTTCATATTCACATCCACACTTTTTGATTGGATGGCTTTGGTTATCTGGTCAATGTTGTTTTCCCTGCAGTAATCAAATATATCTTTGTCTTCTTCCCTAATTAAAATAAAAAATAGCTGTTTATCTTACTGGATAATACACAAAAGTTACGTATTTTTATCACAACCTGTTTGCAGCTGAAACAGAATTAATAAAATCTTGCTTTTATAAAACATTTACATAAAGAGTAATAGATTTTCAATAGATACAATATATCCAACCTCCAAAAAGATCAAAGTTCTTAGCAGATCTAATTGTAAGGAAAAACTCATCCGCTTTAATGAGCTTCATGAATACACTAATATACCATCCTGAAATATATTTTCTGACTACCCTTTTTCCAGTTATTTTTATATACTCACAGTTACAATTTTCTCTAACTTGCAATTTTCAATTATAACACTGCAGTAAAATGGCTATTTTTGGACAGTACCCACTACTGTCTGCCAGCAATACTCAATGATCAGCACACAGCTTACAATGTGCTGTGGAGGATAACAGGATAAACTGGTTGTTACTCAAGGTCTAGAAAATGTATATAGTAATATATATATATATATATATATATATATAGTAATATATATACATATATATATTTAGGCAATTTTCTTAAAGGAAAGAGACAAACAGCATTACTACAAAACATAAAAATCCTTTATGAGACAGAGAATTAAAGACTAGGAACAAAAGCTGGGAAGTAAACTATATACTGAGTCCTACTCTAAAATACTGCACATTGCTAATTCATTAAATCTTTAATCCAACAACTTTACTGTCGAGAGGTTACATGACATTCCAAATGACGACATATTTATTCTAGAACTCAGATCAACTGATTTTGTATACAGTACATTTTTCTGTTATGTTTGTATATAGTACATTTTCCTTGTCGAGTGAGCTGCAATCTATCCCAGAATCTAAAGCAAAAGTTCTTAACCTGAGGTTTATAAACTCTCTACCACAGTATAAAAAATCATTTTTGTAACACATGTATATTTTCCTGAGGTTTGGGCAGGAAAGGAAGAGATTCCCTTCCCAACAAGATCAATGGCTCTCAAAAGAATCAGTCATTTGGACCATTACAAATGAAACTGACATGGGCACTACATTTTATGGACAGGTATGAAAGAACGCATTTTCAGTTCTAAAATAAAACTAGGGTTGCTTTATATTTGGGAAAGCCACAGCATCTGTTTATCAGAAATTAAAGAACCAGGCAGAGAAATTCTTCTAGCATAAAAACCAATTTAAATAACTTAAGTGTAAAGTATGTATTAAGAGTAATTTTCAGTCATAGCTAATTATCCTAAATTTTACTTGGTATCAACCATTTAAAGCCTTCCTCAAACAGCTGATGTATTTTATTAAGCACCTACTACATATAAGGCACTCAGGAAGATTCCGTCAATAACTGATACAAAGTGAAGCAAGAAAGCTTGGCATCAACATACACACAACTACATTTGGGATGGTAAAATTAATGTGTCATAACATAAAGTAGAACTTGGTCTTTTTTTCTTTTCCTGTATCAGGCATTGAATTTAGGACTTTGTGCTGGCAAGGCAGGTGTGGCATCACTAAGATAAACCCCAGGCCTTAAAACTTGGGCTTTAAAAAAGACTGTAAGAAAACTTCGGGAATATACAATTGTATATTGCTTCTGGATCAAGGAATTAAGGTAGGTTTTTGTTTTTGGTTTTTTTTTTGAGACATGGTCTCGCTTTTGTAGCTCAGGCTGGCCCTGAACTCACTATGTAGCCCAGGCTGGCCTTGATCTCAAAGAAATCCTCCTGCCTCTGCTTCCTGAGTGCTAGAATTACAGGTGTGAGCCACCATGCCTGCCACTGTTGATGTGGTTACTGGGGATCAAATCCGGGCCCTTTGCGCTTGCAAAGCAGATGTCAAAACCACTGAGCTATATCCCTGGCCCCTAAGGTAGGTTTTAAGGAAGAACTCGTGTTTAATTTGAAAATTCTTGTTCTGCATAAGTGAAAATCTCCAGATCATTTGTCTAGTAAATATGGAAAACTATGCCCCAAATCCCAGACAAGAGAATCTGATTTTTAAAATTACAGCTGTCAGTGATACCACTTTACCACCAAAAACACTATTTATATGAGAGTGTATTTGGAATTCCAACTTAGGAATGATAAGGGCCCATTTTCCTTCAAACTAGTAATGGAGAACTGCTAATTCAAGAGGCAACAACTTCAAATGTGTGAGAGAATCATGTTATTTTAGCCATGACAAAAACACTACCCATCAATTGCTTTGATTTTAAAAATATGGAGACTTGGTAATGAGGCAGCAAAAAGAACACAGGAAGATCAAGAGATGAGGGTTACCTGCATCCATAAAATGTATAGATTACTCATAGATGAGAGGAACTCGAGTGGCCTTTCCTCACCTCGACTCTTACATATGCACATATATCCACGCCATAGCAGTAGAAGAGTCAACACGTTACAAGGATTTACATTTTTATTTTACTTAATATATTTCCAATGTTTCTTAGATATACCATCTATATACTTTGCTGTTGTACATGAACTTTTTGGAAGGCGGTGGGATTTGTTACCTGTTTATCGTACATACTTTATGATTACTGAAAATGTCAGGTACAGAAGTATTTATAAAATTCTTTTTTTTTTTTTAGGTTTTTTTTTGAGACAGGGTCTCGCTTTGTAGCTCAGGCTGGCGCTGAGCTCAGCCTCAAACTCACATCACAGCAATCCTCCTGCCTTTGCCTCCCGAGTGCTGGGATTATGGGCGTGAGCCACCATGCCCCGCACTGTAGGATGTGGTGCTGGTTGCTGTTGGGCGTGAGTCTCCTCGTCCAGTATTGTATGTGGTTTACCGGGATCGAACCCAGGTCCTTGCACTTGCAAGACAGGCACCAGAACCACTGAGCTAAATCCCTGGCCCCTATAAAATTCTTCAGGTTAGGTTTAACAACTCAAATGTAAAAAGAGAAGTTTACTGAAATCAGTCAAATGTGCTACAAAGTTGAGAGACCAATATAAAAAATAAAGGATATTCTTGGTTTTAGTTGTTAAATACAGGTATCTACCACCACACCAAATTCTGGCAGCCAGTGACCAAGCTGACTTTATACAATGTTGCCACCTACTGGCCAAAATGGAGAAATGCTGGAACAACAGCTTTGAGGATCTTTGCCGCTAACAAAATTGTATACAATGTACAAATCAAATTATTTCTCCTGCTGCATTTCTAGGTTAACAGTTCAATACAGTATTCCAAGGCAGTCTTTCTACTTACCTTAAACAACGTGTGAAATGAATCCAAGCATTATAAAATACTTTGCAGCCTTAAATAAATGTTAGTGACCTTTTACATCTCTCTGTCTCCCTTCTCTTATGATTCTCACTCAATTATCTTTCTTCTTTTGTTGATCTGAGTCTGAAAATTATCATATTCATCCTCTATGGGTGAGTATGAATTACTGCTTGCCCCATACTGTTTTAGATAACTTCCCTTTTAAAAAATTGACTAAAAATACATGCATACTGTATCTGAAGGAAAAAGCATTTATTTTCTTAGAAATTCTTATGGAATATAAGGACACAACCTTTTTTTTTTTTTTTTTGAGATAGGTCTCCCTTAATAATGCAAGCTGGCCTTGAACTCACAGCCCAGGCTGGCCTTGAACTTGAAGTGATCCTCCTGCCTCAGTCTCCCAAGTGCTACGATCACCCTGCTCGCCATACCAAGTCATAAGAAAGTAACCTTGCAGAAGAGAGGGAAGGGTGCTGTTTGATTATATTCCACCCAATCCCACGCAGGCTAGACACTTTTCTCTTTCCGAAAAATGCTATCTATGTGTACCGCTTTCTTTTATATTGGCTTAATTTTCCCATCAAAAGAATATATCAAGTATGTTTCATGGCAAAGCACATAAAATTCTATTAAGTACTATTTCAACTACCTCAAAAAATTAAAAATACATTTATAAGACTAGCTCAGAAGAATTCATACACCTCAACAGCAAAAAGCCAAATAGCTTGGTTTAAAAATGCCAAAGGATGTGGACAGTTCTCTAAAGAAGAGATATGAATGGTAAATACATACATCAAAGATGGTCAGGGCCAGGGATTTAGCTTTGTAGTTCCAGCGCCTGCCTTCCAAGTGCAAGGGCCTGAGTTCAGTCTTGGTAACCACACACCACAGTGCTGGGCGTGTTGGCCCAAGACTGTAATCCCAGCACTCAGGAGGCAGAGGCAGGAGGATTGCTAAGAGTTTGAGGCTGGCCTGGGCTACATAGTGAGCTAGCCAGAACTACAAAGTGAGACCTTGTCTCAAAAAAATAAAAGATCAGAACCCTAATTATCAAGAAAATCTAAATTAAAACTACAATGAGACACCACTTTATGCCTGTTAGACAGGTTATTATAATAAAGAAAAATGATAACAAGTGTTGGCGAGGATAGGGGGGGAAAGAGAACCTTTGTACGTAGCTGACAGGTTTTTTGAGATAGAGTCTCACTTTGTAGTTCAGGCTGGCCCTGTGCTCAGCCTTGAACTCACGGCAATCCTCCTGCCTCTGCCTCCTGAGTGCTGGGATTACAGGTGTGAGCTATCACGCCTCGAACTGTGGTTTGTGGTGCTGATTGCTGGTGGACATAATTCTCCATGCCCAGCAATGTTGTATGTGGTTACTGGGGATCAAATCCGGACCCTTGCACTTGCAGGGCAGGCACCAAAACCACTGAGCTAAATCCCTGGCCCTGCAACTAGCAGTTCTGAAACAATATGAGAGTTCCTCAAAAATTAAAACTGAATCATCGTGTAACCCAGAAATCTCACTTGTGAGTGTAGAAGCAGTGATGAAAACATGGTGCATGTTTAAATTTTAAAAATGTATCATATAAACACAGTCACTAATTTTCCTTAAAACACCCCCTCCCCTTCCAACACAGCCATCCCATCACTCTTTCTCACATTCCGACCCTCTCTGGTGAGTGCCCTTATCAGGCATGATCACAGACAGGGAGGATGCGCTGCCAAGTGCCGTAGGACGAAGGGGCTGGGTTGGAAAACGCCGTGGTATGCCCTCACCCTCCTCACTCCTCAGCCAAGCACTTGCAACCTCCCGCTCTCCCGCAGTGTCAAAATGACCTTGCAGGGTACGTCAAGGCAACTATGTGAACACAATTAAACACATACATGGAAAAAGACTTCCAGAACAGGTTCAGAAAGTGACAAGAATGATGGGACAAATGTTGGAAGCAAGGGCGAGTATTTTGAGGATTGATGGCAAAGTATTTTTTACTGGAATAAATTATTTAACACACTATATTTTTCAATTGTACCTTGTCTGTCTAAAAAAAAAAATACTGAAATCAGAGCTATCAGCAGTCCCATTTCAGTATTACTCACAACAGCAAGATATGGAGGCAACCAGTGGCCATTAAGCAATGAATGAATAAACATGGTCTGTATATATACACCAACAGAATATTATATACCCCTAAAAAGGAAATTCAGTATTTGAGACAACATGAATGGAACAAGAGAAATCACACTAAGAGAAATAAGCCAGAGGCACAGAAAGGAAAACACTGTATGACTTGCCTTATATGCAGAAAAAAAAGTCAATCTCATTTGAACAGAAGAGAAAAAGATTACCAGATTAGGACAGGAGAGGGTAAAAAGGGATTGTGGGGACAGGGAAGATGATGCTCCAAGAGTATGAAGTTTGAATTAGACTGGAGGAACAGCTTTTAGTGATCTCCTAGTAGACCCGCAATAGAGGATAAAGTGGGAAAAATAAAGGAGAAAAAAACGAGTCAGAAAACAATAGGACCGAGCGGAAGTGGTTCGGTTAATGAGCAGCCCTGGCCGAGGACGGGCTGTTGAGTTGCGAACAGGTGGATTTGGCTCTGCCTGGTCAGCATCGGGACACTGAGCACACAGGGGCTGAGCGAAGCACAGGAGAGAAGGCTACGCGTGAGGGCCGGAGACTCTCCCAACAGTCACTGCTTATGTCAAGACCTGAGTGTCCCCAGGGACCCATTTTCACATCATCTATAATTATCTCTTTGCTTTAATCGCCTTGTCATTCCCGAGGCTCTCATGGGCACTGGAAGAGGAAAAGCTCATTAACTAAACCTTTTCTCCGCTCTCCAGCCACCCATGGCTTTTAATTGCTTGGTGTGTTATTATCTAGAAGTGCAACTGGGATCATTTTCATAAGAAAGGGAGGTAGAGAGGAGGAGAGGAGCCATGAGTCCCTGAGGTACTCGCTGCAGACAAACCTTTGCTTTCTCAATTATTTATGCCAGCTGAGGTTTTCCAGGCTGAATAAATCCATAACTCAAGTTCATTCTGAACAGTCAGATCCTCGAGGGGGAGTTGCCCACTTGCCTCTACACATTTGTGTAGTCTTCCAAGAATGACCAGAATGTAACAAGACATATGTCATCCAATTTATCACCTATCACCCAAGTGTTGACACAACGCTGATAGTAGGCAACTCAGTGAAACAGAGAAGGACACTGCCAGCCAGACAGCCGGAGGGAGCTCTGAGGCCTAAGGGCACTGTGGGCACCGAGACAGAACTGTCTCATGGTGACTAGCCTATTCAAAGCGCACAAACCCCAACATCCACTTTTTATAGCAAAATTCATAAACACATTTTTCTGGTAGAGCATGGGATCAAACTCCCGGCTTCACAGCCTGATAGGCCAGTGCTCTACCCATGGGCTATATCCTCAGCCCTGACCTTTACCACTGTAGCTTCAGTCTTTAAATTTGTTTAAAATAGTGTATTATCTAATAATCACAGCTCCAAAAAGGTAAGCAGAATCTTATGCCATTTGACTTTATAAATGAAAATAAAAACATGTATGTTAGTTTGTTATCCAACCACACCTCTTTAGGAAGATTTTAGAGTACAATTTATGTGCAAGTGACAGGCTTTTATGCTACTTTCATTCTAGTTTCTAGTTTCGCCAAGAATACAAAATAAAGCACAAAACAATTACTCATTCAACTTTGTTATGCTTACATTATTCTACTTATAATCAGACTATAGGGCAACCAATGAAAAAAATATTTTAAAATATTTCCAAAATCCACAATTGTTTAAAAAACTGAGACTATAGGTCAATGATGAAAGCATCTTTTTGAAATTCTACAGGCTTTTGTGTCTGACCACAAGAAATGACCTCTGGTATTTTCTGCCAAAGCACTTCATTTGTCTTACAGAGCAACTAATCAATTCCAGAGCCCATCAATCATTTCAGTTGTATACTAGTCTGGTCTTGCTTAGAGAAGGTCCAGATGGCTTCCTGTGTAAGTGGAATTAATAAAATTCTGATAGATTACAAGGTTTCAAACTATAAAATATAACAGGGAAGACCAAATGGTATTACAGGGTGGGACGAGTACTGCATAGTCTTCAATTATTATGTTTTTAGTTCTTACCCTAATTTTTCAACGTACATACTATACCAACTTCCTGATCAAACTAAGTATATATGTCACCAATAGTGATAATTCTTAAAGTGTGCTGGAGTATGTATTTCTGATTCATTTTGATTCTTTGAAAAGCCATGTGCTTATTACAATGTTTTTGCTGCCTACCTATAGTATGAGAATTGACTGATCTTGAAATTAGAGGTAAATGTAAGATGTTACACTTCTTTCTATAGTTTGCAAAACATATAGCATTGACACTAATAGCATTGACACTCTTCCTTCCTTGTTTTCAATTTTCCTTCACAAAAGCAAACCACTTGTATTGAGTTATATAGCCAGGTTGACCTGTGATTTTAACTCCCAATATCTGATACTGGTCTCCCCTGTGGGGACTTCCTGATTTTGAGTAACAGTATTAATACAAGCCTACAGTTACACAGTAACTTACTTTGTTCCAGACTGTTCTAAGATGCCTCTGTGTAGGACTCAGATCATCCTCATAAGTACCATGCGAGAGAAGGACTATCATTACTCACATTTACAGTTAAGTATCTTGCTTAAGTTCACACCTAAGGAATAGTGAAGCTGGCATTTGAATGCCAATGATCAGGCTCTGTAATTATCTGTTCTTAGACTCACAATAAACTTCTTCTATTATAATATTGCAGAACAATTGGCTTCAGAATTAAAAACTGGGGTCTGGCCTCTGGGATATTAATATGGAGTTCTGCACCTGTATATCCAATTGTCTCTTTATATGACACAGTTAAGAATAAAGATCATAACCAAAATGGTGGGATGCAAGCACAGTGGCCCTGGGCTCAGCAACATTTACGTGAAAATTAAAATAAGCCCTTCCCATCTACAATACCTATTACTCAGGAAAGCTACTGTGACAAGGGAATCCAAGCCTAATCAAGTGGGTTTTTTAGATATGGTACTGATTTTTCTGATCTTTATAAATGTTAAAAGAATTTAAAGTTTATATATTAAAATATCCAAAACAGGGCCAGATATTTAGCTCAGTGGTTTCAGTGCCTGCCCTGAAAGTGCAAGGGCCCAGGTTTGATGCCTGGTAACCACCTACAACAATGTTGGGCGTGAAGACTCATGCTCACCAGCATTCAGTACCACATACCACAGTGCCAGGCATGGTGCCTCATGCCTATAATCCCAGCCAGCACTTGGAAAGATTGCTGTGAGTTCAAGGCTGAGCTCAGGGCCAGCCTGAACTACAAAGCTGAGACTCTGTCTCAAAAAAAAAAAAAAAAAAGTATCTCAAACAGACCTTCAAAATACATTATTTTGCTAATCCTTTCAAATCCATAGTGCAGCATGCTGGTAATCTTAATACACCTACCCTGAGAGGATCACAAATTCGAGCCCCATATGGGCAATTCTGTGACTTAGTGAAAACTCCACCCACCTGACAGAAGAGGTGGGCTGGGCTCAATTCCCTGTGTTCAAAACAAAACAAAAGAAAATGTTTTATGCTCCTCTTAAAAAACTCTGGTTCCATAAAAATAGCTTTTCCTTTTCATCTGACTTTACCAGTTGTTTTTAAAACTAGGCTAAAACCTACTGTTGCTTTCACTAAACCCACTATAGTTTTACAAAGAATTTGCAGTTAACATCAGGTAAGGCACAACAGTCTCTTACGAAAATAAGACACTAGATAGTGTATTTCACCTAAGTACAAAAAATTGACTACATAAACTTAGGGAGAAAAGTCTGTTTTACTGTTATAACTGCATTCTAATACTGAATTTAAAAACCATAAGAACTACATCTAGTCTTTCACAGGAGTATTCCAACATTTCTAATTTGTTATAATGGAATTCTGAGCTGAGCATAGTGGCACCTGCCTGTAATCCCAGCAACTGGGAGGCTGAAACAGGAGGATCATTATAAATTTGAGGGTAGCCTGGGCTACATAGTAAGTTCAAAGTCAGGCTGAACCATATAGTGAGACTTGGTCTTAAAAAAAAGGAATCCTGT